>JAVRKA010001028.1:0-31284 GCA_034508555.1 Venustoraphidia nigricollis | reverse complement strand
GGTGCCGATAGGCATTTCAGATACAGAAGCCGATAGGCATTTCAAATATAGGTGCCGATAGGCATTCCAGATATGGTTGCCGATAGGCATTTCAAATATAGGTGCTGATAGGCATTTCAGATGTAGTTTTCGATAGGCATTTCAAAAATAGGTGCCGATAGGCATTTCAGATATAGGTGCCGATAGTCATTTCAGATATAGTTGCCAATTGGCATTTAAAAAATAGGTGCCGATAGGCATTTCAGATATAGCAGCCGATAGGCATTTCAAATATAGGTGCCGATAGGCATTGCAGATATAGTTGCCGATAGGCATTTCAAATATAGGTGCTGATAGGCATTTTAGATGTAGTTTCCGATAGGCATTTCAAAAATTGATGCCGATAGGCATTTCGGATATAGGTGCCGATAGGCATTTCAGATATAGTTGCCGATTGGCATTTTAAAAACAGGTGCCGATAGGCATTTCAGATATAGAAGCCGATAGGTATTTCAAATATAGGTGTCTATAGGCATTTCAGATATGGTTGCCGATAGGCATTTCAAATAATGGAGTAGATAGGCATTTCAGATGTAGTTTCCGAAAGGCATTTCAAAAATATATGCCGATAGGCATTTCAGATATAGGTGCCGATAGGCATTTCTGATATAGTTGCCGATTGGTATTTTAAAAATAGGTGCCGATAGGCATTTCAGATATAGAAGCCGATAGGCATTTCAAATATAGGTGCCGATAGGCATTCCAGATAATATGGTTGCCGATAGGCATTTCAAATATAAGTGCTGATAATCATTTCAGATGTAGTTTCCGATAGGCATTTCAAAAATAGGTACCGATAGGCATTTCAGATATAGGTGCCGATAAGCATTTCAGATATAGTTGCCAATTGGCATTTTAAAAATAGGTGTCGATAGGCATTTCAGATATAGAACCCGATAGGCATTTCAAATATAGGTGCCGATAGGCATTCCAGATATGGTTGCCGATAGGCATTTCGAAAATATAGGTGCCGATAGGCATTTCAGATATGGTTGCCGATAAGCATTTCAAATAATGGAGTAGATAGGCATTTCAGATGTAGTTTCCGAAAGGCATTTCAAAAATATATGCCGATAGGCATTTCAGATATAGGTGCCGATAGGCATTTTAGATATAGTTGCCGATTGGCATTTTAAAAATAGGTGCCGATAGGCATTTTAGATATAGAAGCCGATAGGTATTTCAAATAGAGGTGTGGATAGGCATTTCAGATATGGTTGCCGATAGGCATTTCAAATATAGGTGCTGATAGTCATTTCAGATGTTGTTTCCGATAGGCATTTCAAAAATAGGTTTCGATAGGCATTTCAATTATAGGTGCCGATTAGCATTTCAGATATACTTTCCGATTGGCATTTTAAAAATAGGTGCCGATAGGCATTTTAGATGTAGTTTCCGATAGGCATTTCAAAAATAGGTGCCGATAGGCATTTCAGATATAGGTGCCGATAGGCATATCAGATATAGTTGCCGATAGGCATTTAAAATATAGGTGCCGCTAGGCATTTCAAATATAGGTGTCGATCGGCATTTCAGATATAAATGCCGTAGGGCATTTCAGATATAGGTGCCGATAGGCATTTCTGATGTGGTTGCCGATAGGCATTTCAAATATAAATGCTGATAGGCATTTCAGATGTAGTTTTCAATAGGCAGTTCAAAAATAGGTGCCGATTAGCATTTTAGATATAGAAGCCGATAGGCATTTCAAATATATGCGCCGATAGGCATTCCAGATATGGTTGCCGATAGGCATTTCAAATATAGGTGCTGATAGGCATTTCAGATGTAGTTTCCGATAGGCATTTCAAAAATAGGTGCCGATAGGCATTTCAGATATAGGTGCCGATTGGCATTTCAGATATAGTTGCCGATTGGCATTTTAAAAATAGGTGCCGATAGGCATTTCAGATATAGAAGCCGATAGGGATTTCATATATAGGTGTCGATAGCTATTTCAGATATGGTTGCCGATTAGCATTTCAAATAAAGGTGCTGATAGGCATTTCAGATGTAGTTTCCGATAGGCATTTCAAAAATAGGTGCCGATAGGCATTTCAGATATAGGTGCCGATAGGCATTTCAGATATAGTTGCCGATTGGCATTTTAAAAATAGGTGTCGATAGGCATTTCAGATATAGAAGCCGATAGGCATTTCAAATATAGGTGCCGATAGGCATTCTAGATATGGTTGCCGATAGGCATTTCAAATATTGGTGCCGATAGGCATTCCAGATATGGTTGCCGATAGGCATTTCAAATATAGGTGCTAATAGGCATTTCAGATGGAGTTTTTGATAGGCATTTCAAAAATAGGTGCCGATAGGCATTTCAGATATAGGTGCCGATAGGCATTTCAGATATAGTTGCCGATTGGTATTTTAAAAATAGGTGCCGATAGGCATTTCAGATATAGAAGCCGATAGGCATTTCAAATATAGGTGTCGATAGGCATTCCAGATATGGTTGCCGATAGGCATTTCAAATATTGGTGCCGATAGGCATTCCAGATATGGTTGCCGATAGGCATTTCAAATATAGGTGCTAATAGGCATTTCAGATGGAGTTTTTGATAGGCATTTCAAAAATAGGTGCCGATAGGCATTTCAGATATAGGTGCCGATAGGCATTTCAGATATAGTTGCCGATTGGTATTTTAAAAATAGGTGCCGATAGGCATTTCAGATATAGAAGCCGATAGGCATTTCAAATATAGGTGCTGATAGGCATTCCAGATATGGTTGCCGATAGGCATTTCAAATATAGGTGCCGATAGGCATTCCAGATATGGTTGCCGATAGGCATTTCAAATATAGGTGCTAATAGGCATTTCAGATAGAGTTTTTGATAGGCATTTCAAAAATAGGTGCCGATAGGCATTTCAGATATAGGTGCCGATAGGCATTTCAGATATAGTTGCCGATTGGCATTTTAAAAATAGGTGTCGATAGGCATTTCAGATATAGAAGCCGATAGGCATTTCAAATATAGGTGCCGATAGGCATTCCAGATATGGTTGCCGATAGGCATTTCAAATATAGGTGCCGATAGGCATTCCAGATATGGTTGCTGATAGGCATTTCAAATATAGGTGCTAATAGGCATTTCAGATGGAGTTTTTGATAGGCATTTCAAAAATAGGTGCCGATAGGCATTTCAGATATAGGTGCCGATTGGCATTTCAGATATAGTTGACGATTGGCATTTTAAAAATAGGTGCCGATAGGCATTTCAGATATAGAAGCCGATAGGGATTTCAAATATAGGTGTCGATAGCTATTTCAGATATGTTTGCCGATTAGCATTTCAAATAAAGGTGCTGATAGGCATTTCAGATGTAGTTTCCGATAGGCATTTCAAAAATAGGTGCCGATAGGCATTTCAGATATAGGTGCCGATAGGCATTTCGGATATAGTTGCCGATTGGCATTTTAAAAATAGGTGTCGATAGGCATTTCAGATATAGAAGCCGATAGGCATTTCAAATATAGGTGCCGATAGGCATTCCAGATATGGTTGCCGATAGGCATTTCAAATATAGGTGCCGATAGGCATTTCAGATATAGTTGCCGATTGGTATTTTAAAAATAGGTGCCGATAGGCATTTCAGATATAGAAGCCGATAGGCATTTCAAATATAGGTGTCGATAGGCATTCCAGATATGGTTGCCGATAGGCATTTCAAATATAAGTGCCGATAATCATTTCAGATGTAGTTTCCGATAGGCATTTCAAAAATAGGTACCGATAGGCATTTCAGATATAGGTGCCGATAGGCATTTCAGATATAGTTGCCAATTGGCATTTTAAAAATAGGTGTCGATAGGCATTTCAGATATAGGTGCCGATGGGCATTTCAGATATAGTTGCCAATTGGCATTTTAAAAATAGGTGTCGATAGGCATTTCAGATATAGGTGCCGATTGGCATTTCAGATATAGTTGCCGATTGGCATTTTAAAAATAGGTGCCGATAGGCATTTCAGATATATAAGCCGATAGGCATTTCAGATGTAGTTGCCGATTGGCATATTAAAAATAGGTGCCGATAGGCATTATAGATATAGAAGCCGATAAGTATTTCAAATATAGGTGTGGATAGGCATTTCAGATATGGTTGCCGATAGGCATTTCAAATATAGGTGCTGATAGTCATTTCAGATGTAGTTTCCGATAGGCATTTCAAAAATAGGTTCCGATAGGCATTTTAGATATAGGTGCCGATAGGCATTTCAGATATACTTACCGATTGGCTTTTTAAAAATAGGTGCCGATAGGCATTTTAGATATAGAAGCCGATAGGTATTTCAAATATAGGTGTGGATAGGCATTTCAGATATGGTTGCCGATAGGCAGTTCAAATATAAGTGCTGATAGTCATTTCAGATGTAGTTTCCGATAGGCATTTCAAAAATAGGTTCCGATAGGCATTTTAGATATAGGTGCCGATAGGCATTTCAGATATACTTAAAGATTGGCATTTCAAAAATAGGTGCCGATAGGCATTTCAGATATAGGTGCCGATAGGCACTTCAGATATAAATGCCGATTGGCATTTTAAAAATTGGTGCCGTTAGGCATTTCAGATATAGAAGCGATAGGCATTTCAAATATAGGCGCCGATAGGCATTCCAGATATGGTTGCCGATAGGCATTTCAAATATAGGTGCTGATAGGCATTTCAGATGTAGTTTCCGATAGGCATTTCAAAAATAGGTGCCGATAGGCATTTCAGATATAGGTGCCGATAGGCATTTCAGATATAGTTGCCGATTGGCATTTTAAAAATAGATGCCGATAGGCATTTCAGATATAGAAGCCGATAGGGATTTCAAATATAGGTGTCGATAGGCATTTCAGATATGGTTGCCGATAAGCATTTCAAATATAGGTGCTGATAGGCATTTCAGATGTAGTTTCCGATAGGCATTTCAAAAATAGGTGCCGATAGGCATTTCAGATATAGTTGCCGATTGGCATTTTAAAAATAGGTGCCGATAGGCATTTCAGATATAGAAGCCGATAGGCATTTCAAATATAGGTGCCGATAGGCATTCCAGATATGGTTGCCGATAGGCATTTCAAATATAGGTGCTGATAGGTATTTTAGATGTAGTTTCCGAAAGGCATTTCAAAAATATATGCCGATAGGCATTTCAGATATAGGTGCCGATAGGCATTTCAGATATAGTTGCCGATTGGTATTTTAAAAATAGGTGCCGATAGGCATTTCAGATATAGAAGCCGATAGGCATTTCAAATATAGTTGCCGATAGGCATTCCAGATATGGTTGCCGATAGGCATATCAAATATAAGCGCTGATAATCATTTCAGATGTAGTTTCCGATAGGCATTTCAACAATAGGTACCGATAGGCATTTCAGATATAGGTGCCGATAGGCATTTCAGATATAGTTGCCGATTGGCATTTTAAAAATAGGTGCCGATAGGCATTTCAGATATAGAAGCCGATAGGAATTTCAAATATAGGTGTGGATAGGCATTTCAGATATGGTTGCCGATAGGCATTTCAAATATAGGTGCTGATAGTCATTTCAGATGTAGTTTTCGATAGGCATTTCAAAAATAGGTTCCGATAGGCATTTCAGATATAGGTGCCGATAGGCATTTCAGATATACTTACCGATTGGCATTTTAAAAATAGGTGCCGATAGGTATTTTAGATGTAGTTTCCGATAGGCATTTCAAAAATAGGTGCCGATAGGCATTTCAGATATAGGTGCCGATAGGCATTTCAGATATAGTTGCCGATAGGCATTTAAAATATATGTGCCGATAGGCATTTCAAATATAGGTGTCGACCGGCATTTCAGATATAAATGCCGAAAGGCATTTCAGATATAGGTGCCGATAGGCATTTCTGATGTGGTTGCCGATAGGCATTTCAAATATAGGTGCTGATAGGCATTTCAGATGTAGTTTTCGATAGGCATTCCAAAAATAGGTGCCGATAGGCATTTCAGATATAGGTGCCGATAGGCATTTCAGATATAGTTGCCGATTGGCATTTTAAAAATAGGTGCCGATAGGTATTTTAGATGTAGTTTCCGATAGGCATTTCAAAAATAGGTGCCGATAGGCATTTCAGATATAGGTGCCGATAGGCATTTCAGATATAGTTGCCGATAGGCATTTAAAATATATGTGCCGATAGGCATTTCAAATATAGGTGTCGACCGGCATTTCAGATATAAATGCCGAAAGGCATTTCAGATATAGGTGCCGATAGGCATTTCTGATGTGGTTGCCGATAGGTATTTCAAATATAGGTGTCGATAGGCATTTCAGATATGATTGCCGATAGGCATTTCAAATATAGGTGTTGATAGGCATTTCAGATGTAGTTTCCGATAGGCATTTCAAAAATAGGTGCCGATAGGCATTTCAGATATAGGTGCCGATAGGCATTTCAGATATAGTTGCCGATTGGCATTTTAAAAATAGGTGCCGATAGGCATTTCAGATATAGAAGCCGATAGGCATTTCAAATATAGGTGCCGATAGGCATTCCAGATATGGTTGCCGATAGGCATTTCAAATATAAGTGCTGATAGGCATTTCAGATGTAGTTTCCGATAGGCATTTCAAAAATAGGTACCGATTGGCATTTCAGATATGGGAGCCGATAGGCATTTCAGATATAGTTGCCAATTGGCATTTTAAAAATAGGTGTCGATAGGCATTTCAGATATAGAAGCCGATAGGCATTTCAAATATAGGTGCCGCTAGGCATTCCAGATATGGTTGGAGATAGGCATTTCAAAGATAGGTGCTGATAGGCATTTCAAATGTAGTTTCCGATAGGCATTTCAAAAATTGGTGCCGATAGGCATTTCAGATATAGGTGCCGATAGGCATTTCAGATATAGTTGCCGATTGGCATTTTAAAAACAGGTGCCGATAGGCATTTCAGATATAGAAGCCGAGAGGTATTTCAAATATAGGTGTCGATAGGCATTTCAGATATGGTTGCCGATAGGCATTTCAAATATAGGAGCAGATAGGCATTTCAGATGTAGTTTCCGAAAGGCATTTTAAAAATAGGTGCCGATAGGCATTTCAGATATAGGTGCCGATAGGCATTTCAGATATAGTTGCCGATTGGCATTTTAAAAATAGGTGCCGTTAGGCATTTCAGATAGAGAAGCCGATAGGCATTCCAGATTAGTTGCCGATAGGCTTTTCAAATATAAGTGCTGATAGGCATTTCAGATGTAGTTACAGATAGGCATTTCAAAAATAGGTACCAATAGGCATTTCAGATATAGGTGCCGATAGGCATTTCAGATATAGTTGACAATTGGCATTTTAAAAATAGGTGTCGATAGGCATTTCAGATATAGAAGCCGATAGATATTTAAATATAGGTGCCGATAAGCATTCCAGATATGGTTGCCGATAGGCATTTCAAATATAGGTGCTGATAGGCATTTCAGATGTAGTTTCCGATAGGCATTTCAAAAATTGGTGCCGATAGGCATTTCATATATAGGTGCCGATAGGCATTTCATATATAGTTACCGATTGGCATTTTAAAAATAGGTGCCGATAGGCATTTCAGATATAGAAGCCGATAGGTATTTCAAATATAGGTGTCGATAGGCATTTCAGATATGGTTGCCGATAGGCATTTCGAAAATATAGGTGCCGATAGGCATTTCAGATATGGTTGCCGATAAGCATTTCAAATAATGGAGTAGATAGGCATTTCAGATGTAGTTTCCGAAAGGCATTTCAAAAATATATGCCGATAGGCATTTTAGATATAGGTGCCGATAGGCATTTTAGATATAGTTGCCGATTGGCATTTTAAAAATAGGTGCCGATAGGCATTTTAGATATAGAAGCCGATAGGTATTTCAAATAGAGGTGTGGATAGGCATTTCAGATATGGTTGCCGATAGGCATTTCAAATATAGGTGCTGATAGTCATTTCAGATGTTGTTTCCGATAGGCATTTCAAAAATAGGTTCCGATAGGCATTTCAATTATAGGTGCCGATAGGCATTTCAGATATACTTTCCGATTGGCATTTTAAAAATAGGTGCCGATAGGCATTTTAGATGTAGTTTCCGATAGGCATTTCAAAAATAGGTGCCGATAGGCATTTCAGATATAGGTGCCGATAGGCATATCAGATATAGTTGCCGATAGGCATTTAAAATATAGGTGCCGATAGGCATTTCAAATATAGGTGTCGATCGGCATTTCAGATATAAATGCCGTAGGGCATTTCAGATATAGGTGCCGATAGGCATTTCTGATGTGGTTGCCGATAGGCATTTCAAATATAAATGCTGATAGGCATTTCAGATGTAGTTTTCAATAGGCAGTTCAAAAATAGGTGCCGATTAGCATTTTAGATATAGAAGCCGATAGGCATTTCAAATATATGCGCCGATAGGCATTCCAGATATGGTTGCCGATAGGCATTTCAAATATAGGTGCTGATAGGCATTTCAGATGTAGTTTCCGATAGGCATTTCAAAAATAGGTGCCGATAGGCATTTCAGATATAGGTGCCGATTGGCATTTCAGATATAGTTGCCGATTGGCATTTTAAAAATAGGTGCCGATAGGCATTTCAGATATAGAAGCCGATAGGGATTTCATATATAGGTGTCGATAGCTATTTCAGATATGGTTGCCGATTAGCATTTCAAATAAAGGTGCTGATAGACATTTCAGATGTAGTTTCCGATAGGCATTTCAAAAATAGGTGCCGATAGGCATTTCAGATATAGGTGCCGATAGGCATTTCAGATATAGTTGCCGATTGGCATTTTAAATATAGGTGCCGATAGGCATTTCAGATATATAAGCCGATAGGCATTTCAAATATAGGTGCCGATGAGCATTCCAGATATGGTTGCCGATAGGCATTTTAAATATAGGTGCTGATAGGCATTTCAGATGTAGTTTCCGATAGGCATTTCAAAAATTGGTGTCGATAGGCATTTCAGATATAGAAGCCGATAGGCATTTCAAATATAGGTGCCGATAGGCATTCCAGATATGGTTGCCGATAGGCATTTCAAATATAGGTGCTGATAGGCATTCCGGATGTAGTTTCCGATAGGCATTTCAAAAAATGGTGCCGATAGGCATTTCAGATATAGGTGCCGATAGGCATTTCAAATATAGTTGCCAATTGGCATTTTAAAAATAGGTGTCGATAGGCATTTCAGATATAGAACCCGATAGGCATTTCAAATATAGGTGCCGATAGGCATTCCAGATATGGTTGCCGATAGGCATTTCAAATATAGGTGCTGATAGGCATTTCAGATGGAGTTTCCGATAGGCATTTCAAAAGTTGGTGCCAATAGGCATTTCAGATATAGGTGCCGATAGGCATTTCAGATATAGTTGCCGATTGGCATTTTAAAAATAGGTGCCGATAGGCATTTTAGATATAGAAGCCGATAAGTATGTCAAATACAGGTGTGGATAGGCATTTTAGATATGTTTGCCGATAGGCATTTCAAATATAGGTGCTGATAGTCATTTCAGATGTTGTTTCCGATAGGCATTTCAAAAATAGGTTCCGATAGGCATTTTAATTATAGGTGCTGATAGGCATTTCAGATATACTTTCCGATTGGCATTTTAAAAATAGGTGCCGATAGGCATTTTAGATGTAGTTTCCGATAGGCATTTCAAAAATAGGTGCCGATAGGCATTTCAGATATAGGTGCCGATAGGCATATCAGATATAGTTGCCGATAGGCATTTAAAATATAGGTGCCGATAGGCATTTCTAATATAGGTGTCGATCGGCATTTCAGATATAAATGCCGTAGGGCATTTCAGATATAGGTGCCGATAGGCATTTCTGATGTGGTTGCCGATAGGCATTTCAAATATAAGTGCTGATAGGCATTTCAGATGTAGTTTTCGATAGGCATTTCAAAAATAGGTGCCGATAGGCATTTCAGATATAGGTGCCGATAGGCATTTCAGATATAGTTGACGATTGGCATTTTAAAAATAGGTGTCGATAGGCATTTCAGATATAGAAGCCGATAGGCATTTCAAATATAGGTGCCGATGGGCATTCCAGATATGGTTGCCGAAAGGCATTTCAAATATAGGTGCTGATAGGCATTTCAGATGTAGTTTCCGATAGGCATTTCAAATATAGGTGCTGATAGGAATTTTAGATGTAGTTTTCGATAGGCATTTCAAAAATAGGTGCCGATAGGCATTTCAGATATAGGTGCCGATAGTCATTTCAGATATAGTTGCCAATTGGCATTTCAAAAATAGGTGCCGATAGGCAATTCAGATATAGGTGCCGATAGGCATTTCAGATATAGTTGCCGATTGGCATTTTAAAAATAGGTGCCGATAGGCATTTCAGATATAGAAGCCGATAGGGATTTCAAATATAGGTGTCGACAGGCATTTCAGATATGGTTGCCGATAAGCATTTCAAATAGAGGTGCTGATAGGCATTTCAGATGTAGTTTCCGATAGGCATTTCAAAAATAGGTGCCGATAGGCATTTCAGATATAGGTGCCGATAGGCATTTCAGATATAGTTGCCGATGGGCATTTTAAAAATAGGTGCCGATAGGCATTTCAGATATAGAAGCCGATAGGCATTTCAAATATAGGTGCCGATAGGCATTCCAGATATGGTTGCCGATAGGCATTTCAAATATAGGTGCTGATAGGCATTTCAGATGTAGTTTCCGATAGGCATTTCAAATATAGGTGCTGATAGGAATTTTAGATGTAGTTTTCGATAGGCATTTCAAAAATAGGTGCCGATAGGCATTTCAGATATAGGTGCCGATAGTCATTTCAGATATAGTTGCTAATTGGCATTTAAAAAATAGGTGCCGATAGGCATTTCAGATATAGAAGCCGATAGGCATTTCAAAAATAGGTGCCGATAGGCATTGCAGATATGGTTGCCGATGGGCATTTCAAATATAGGTGCTGATAGTCATTTCAGATGTAGTTTTCGATAGGCATTTCAAAAATAGGTGCCGATAGGCATTTGAGATATAGGTGCCGATAGGCACTTCAGATATAGTTGCCGATTGGCATTTTAAAAATAGGTGCCGATAGGCATTTTAGATATAGAAGCCGATAGGCATTTCAAATATAGGCGCCGATAGGCATTCCAGATATGGTTGCCGATAGGCATTTCAAATATAGGTGCTGATAGGCATTTCAGATGTAGTTTCCGATAGGCATTTCAAAAATAGGTGCCGATAGGCATTTCAGATATAGGTGCCGATTGGCATTTCAGATATAGTTGCCGATTGGCATTTTAAAAATAGGTACCGATAGGCATTTTAGAAATAGCAGCCGTTAGGTATTTCAAATATAGGTGTCGATAGGCATTTCAGATATGGTTGCCGATAGGCATTTCAAATATAGGTGCTGATAGGCATTTCAGATGTAGTTTCCGATAGGCATTTCAAAAATAGGGGCCGATAGGCATTTCAGATATAGGTGCCGATAGGCATTTCAGATATAGTTGCCGATTGGCATTTTAAAAATAGGTGCCGATAGGCATTTCAGATATAGAAGCCGATAGGCATTTCAAATATAGGTGCCGATAGGCATTCCAGATATGGTTGCCGATAGACATTTCAAATATAGGTGCTGATAGGCATTTCAGATGTAGTTTCCGATAGGCATTTCAAATATAGGTGCTGATAGGCATTTCAGATGTAGTTTTCGATATGCATTTCAAAAATAGGTGCCGATAGGCATTTCAGATATAGGTGCCAATAGTCATTTCAGATATAGTTGCTAATTGGCATTTAAAAAATAGGTGCCGATAGGCATTTCAGATATAGAAGCCGATAGGCATTTCAAATATAGGTGCCGATAGGCATTGCAGATATAGTTGCCGATAGGCATTTCAAATATAGGTGCTGATAGGCATTTTGGATGTAGTTTCCGATAGGCATTTCAAAAATTGATGCCGATAGGCATTTCGGATATAGGTGCCGATAGGCATTTCAGATATAGTTGCCGATTGGCATTTTAAAAACAGGTGCCGATAGGCATTTCAGATATAGAAGCCGATAGGTATTTCAAATATAGGTGTCGATAGGCATTTTAGATATGGTTGCCGATAGGTATTTCAAATATAGGAGCAGATAGGCATTTCAGATGTAGTTTCCGAAAGGCATTTCAAACATATATGCCGATAGGCATTTCAGATATAGGTGCCGATAGGCATTTCAGATATAGTTGCCGATTGGTGTTTTAAAAATAGGTGCCGATAGGCATTTCAGATATAGAAGCCGATAGGCATTTCAAATATAGGTGCCGATAGGCATTCCAGATATGGTTGCCGATAGGCATTTCAAATATAAGTGCTGATAATCATTTCAGATGTAGTTTCCGATAGGCATTTCAAAAATAGGTACCGATAGGCATTTCAGATATAGGTGCCGATAGGCATTTCAGATATAGTTGCCAATTGGCATTTTAAAAATAGGTGTCGATAGGCATTTCAGATATAAAACTCGATAGGCATTTCAAATATAGGTGCCGATAGGCATTCCAGATATGGTTGCCGATAGGCATTTCAAATATAGGTGCTGATAGGCATTTCAAATGGAGTTTCCGATAGGCATTTCAAAAGTTGGTGCCGATAGGCATTTCAGATATAGGTGCCGATAGGCATTTCAGATATAGTTGCCGATTGGCATTTTAAAAATAGGTGCCGATAGGCATTTTAGATATAGAAGCCGATAGGTATTTCAAATACAGGTGTGGATAGGCAATTTAGATATGGTTGCCGATAGGCATTTCAAATATAGGTGCTGATAGTCATTTCAGATGTTGTTTCCGATAGGCATTTCAAAAATAGGTTCCGATAGGCATTTCAATTTTGGATGCCGATAGGCATTTCAGATATACTTTCCGATTGGCATTTTAAAAATAGGTGCCGATAGGCATTTTAGATGTAGTTTCCGATAGGCATTTCAAAAATAGGTGCCGATAGGCATTTCAGATATAGGTGCCGATAGGCATATCAGATATAGTTGCCGATAGGCATTTAAAATATAGGTGCCGATAGGCATTTCAAATATAGGTGTCGATCGGCATTTCAGATATAAATGCCGTAAGGCATTTCAGATATATGTGCCGATAGGCATTTCTGATGTGGTTGCCGATAGGCATTTCAAATATAAATGCTGATAGGCATTTCAGATGTAGTTTACGATAGGCATTTCAAAAATAGGTGCCGATAGGCATTTCAAAAATAGGTGCCGATAGGCATTTGAGATATAGGTGCCGATAGGCACTTCAGATATAGTTGCCGATTGGCATTTTAAAAATAGGTGCCGATAGGCATTTTAGATATAGAAGCCAATAGGCATTTCAAATATAGGCGCCGATAGGCATTCCAGATATGGTTGCCGATAGGCATTTCAAATATAGGTGCTGATAGGCATTTCAGATGTAGTTTCCAATAGGCATTTCAAAAATAGTTGCCGATAGGCATTTCAGATATAGGTGCCGATTGGCATTTCAGATATAGTTGCCAATTGGCATTTAAAAAATAGGTGCCGATAGGCATTTCAGATATAGAAGCCGATAGGGATTTCAAATATAGGTGTCGATAGCTATTTCTGATATGGTTGCCGATAAGCATTTCAAATAAAGGTGCTGATAGGCATTTCAGATGTAGTTTCCGATAGGCATTTCAAAAATAGGTGCCGATAGGCATTTCAGATATAGGTGCCGATAGGCATTTCAGATATAGTTGCCGATTGGAATTTTAAAAATAGGTTTCGATAGGCATTTCAGATATAGAAGCCGATAGACATTTCAAATATAGGTGCCGATAGGCATTCCAGGTATGGTTGCCGATAGGCATTTCAAATATAGGTGCCGATAGGCATTCCAGATATGGTTGCCGATAGGCATTTCAAATATAGGTGCTAATAGGCATTTCAGATGGAGTTTTTGATAGGCATTTCAAAAATAGGTGCCGATAGGCATTTCAGATATAGGTGCCGATAGGCATTTCAGATATAGTTGCCGATTGGTATTTTAAAAATAGGTGCCGATAGGCATTTCAGATATAGAAGCCGATAGGCTTTTCAAATATAGGTGTCGATAGGCATTCCAGATATGGTTGCCGATAGGCATTTCAAATATAAGTGCTGATAATCATTTCAGATGTAGTTTCCGATAGGCATTTCAAAAATAGGTACCGATAGGCATTTCAGATATAGGTGCCGATAGGCATTTCAAATATAGTTGCCAATTGGCATTTTAAAAATAGGTGTCGATAGGCATTTCAGATATAGGTGCCGATAGGCATTTCAGATATAGTTGCCAATTGGCATTTTAAAAATAGGTGTCGATAGGCATTTCAGATATAGGTGCCGATTGGCATTTCAGATATAGTTGCCGATTGGCATTTTAAAAATAGGTGCCGACAGGCATTTCAGATATATAAGCCGATAGGCATTTCGGATTTAGTGGCCGATTGGCATTTTAAAAATAGGTGCCGATAGGCATTATAGATATAGAAGCCGATAGGTATTTCAAATATAGGTGTGGATAGGCATTTCAGATATGGTTGCCGATAGGCATTTCAAATATAGGTGCCGATAGTCATTTCAGATGTAGTTTCCGATAGGCATTTCAAAAATAGGTTCCGATAGGCATTTTAGATATAGGTGCCAAAAGGCATTTCAGATATACTTACCGATTTGCATTTTAAAAATAGGTGCCGATAGGCATTTTAGATATAGAAGCCGATAGGTATTTCAAATATAGGTGTGGATAGGCATCTCAGATATGGTTGCCGATAGGCAGTTCAAATATAAGTGCTGATAGTCATTTCAGATGTAGTTTCCGATAGGCATTTCAAAAATAGGTTCCGATAGGCATTTTAGATATAGGTGCCGATAGGCATTTCAGATATACTTAAAGATTGGCATTTCAAAAATAGGTGCCGATAGGCATTTCAGATATAGGTGCCGATAGGCACTTCAGATATAAATGCCGATTGGCAATTTAAAAATTAGTACCGTTAGGCATTTCAGATATAGAAGCCGATAGGCATTTCAAATATAGGCGCCGATAGGCATTCCAGATATGGTTGCCGATAGGCATTTCAAATATAGGTGCTGATAGGCATTTCAGATGTAGTTTCCGATAGGCATTTCAAAAATAGGTGCCGATAGGCATTTCAGATATAGGTGCCGATAGGCATATCAGATATAGTTGCCGATTGGCATTTTAAAAATAGGTGCCGATAGGCATTTCAGATATAGAAGCCGATAGGCATTTCAAATATAGGTGCCGATAGGCATTCCAGATATGGTTGCCGATAGGCATTTCAAATATAGGTGCTGATAGGCATTTTAGATGTAGTTTCCGATAGGCATTTCAAAAATTGATGCCGATAGGCATTTCGGATATAGGTGCCGATAGGCATTTCAGATATAGTTACCGATTGGCATTTTAAAAACAGGTGCCGATAGGCATTTCAGTTATAGAAGCCGATAGGTATTTCAAATATAGGTGTCGATAGGCATTTCAGATATGGTTGCCGATAGGCATTTCAAATATAGGAGCAGATAGGGATTTCAGATGTAGTTTCCGAAAGGCATTTCAAAAATATATGCCGATAGGCATTTCAGATATAGGTGCCGATAGGCATTTTAGATATAGTTGCCGATTGGTATTTTAAAAATAGGTGCCGATAGGCATTTCAGATATAGAAGCCGATAAGCATTTCAAATATAGTTGCCGATAGGCATTCCAGATATGGTTGCCGATAGGCATATCTAATATAAGCGCTGATAATCATTTCAGATGTAGTTTCCGATAGGCATTTCAACAGTAGGTACCGATAGGCATTTCAGATATAGGTGCCGATAGGCATTTCAGATATAGTTGCCGATTAGCATTTTAAAAATAGGTGCCGATAGGCATTTCAGATATAGAAGCCGATAGGTATTTCAAATATAGGTGTGGATAGGCATTTCAAATATGGTTGCCGATAGGCATTTTAAATATAGGTGCTGATAGTCATTTCAGATGTAGTTTCCGATAAGCATTTCAAAAATAGGTTCCGATAGGCATTTCAGATATAGGTGCCGATAGGCATTTCAGATATACTTACCGATTGGCATTTTAAAAATAGGTGCCGATAGGCATTTCAGATATATAAGCCGATAGGCATTTCAGATGTAGTTGCCGATTGGCATTTTAAAAATAGGTGCCGATAGGCATTTTAGATATAGAAGCTGATAGGTATTTCAAATATAGGTGTGGATAGGCATTTCAGATATGGTTGCCGATAGGCATTTCAAATATAGGTGCTGATAGTCATTTCAGATGTAGTTTCCGATAGGCATTTCAAAAGTAGGTTCCGATAGGCATTTTAGATATAGGTGCCGATAGGCATTTCAGATATACTTACCAAATGGCATTTTAAAAATAGGTGCCGATAGGCATTTTAGATATAGAAGCCGATAGGTATTTCAAATATAGGTGTGGATAGGCATTTCAGATATGGTTGCCGATAGGCATTTCAAATATAGGTGCTGATAGTCATTTCAGATGTAGTTTCCGATAGGCATTTTTAAAAATAGGTTCCGATAGGCATTTATGATATAGGTGCCGATAGGCATTTCAGATATACTTAAAGATTGGCATTTCAAAAATAGGTGCCGATAGGCATTTCAGATATAGGTGCCGATAGGCTTATCAGATATAGTTGCCGATAGGCATTTAAAATAAAAGTGCCGATAGGCATTTTAAATATATGTGTCGATCGGCATTTCAGATATAAATGCCGAAAGGCATTTCAGATATAGGTGCCGATAGGCATTTCTGATGTGGTTGCCGATAGGCATTTCAAATATAGGTGCTGATAGGCATTTCAGATGTAGTTTTCGATAGGCATTTCAAAAATAGGTGCCGATAGGCATTTCAGATATAGGTGTCGATAGGCACTTCAGATATAAACGCCGATTGGCATTTTAAAAATAAGTGCTGATAGGCATTTCAGATATAGAAGCCGATAGGCATTTCAAATATAGGCGCCGATAGGCATTCCAGATATGGTTGCCGATAGGCATTTCAAATATAGGTGCTGATAGGCATTTCAGATGTAGTTTCCGATAGGCATTTCAAAAATTTATGCCGATAGGCAATTCAGATATAGGTGCCGATAGGCATTTCAGATATACTTGCCGATTTGCATTTTAAAAATTGGTGCCGATAGGCATTTCAGATATAGAAGCCGATAGGGATTTCAAATATAGGTGTCGATAGGCATTTCAGATATGGTTGCCGATAAGCATTTCAAATAGAGGTGCTCATAGGCATTTCAGATGTAGTTTCCGATAGGCATTTTAAAAATAGGTGCCGATAGGCATTTCAGATATAGGTGCCGATAGGCATTTTTAGATATAGTTGCCGGTTGGCATTTTAAAAATAGGTGCCGATAGGCATTTCAGATATAGAAGCCGATAGGCATTTCAAATATAGGTGCCGATAGGCATTCCAGATATGGTTGCCGATAGGCATTTCAAATATAGGTGCTGATAGGCATTTTAGATGTAGTTTCTGATAGGCTTTTCAAAAATTGGTGCCGATAGGCATTTCAGATATAGGTGCCGATTGGCATTTTAAAAATAGGTGCCGATAGGCATTTCAGATATAGAAGCCGATAGGCATTTCAAATATAGGTGCCGATAGGCATTCCAGATATGGTTGCCGATAGGCATTTCAAATATAGGTGCTGATAGGCATTTCAGATGTAGTTTCCGATAGGCATTTCAAAAATTGGTGCCGATAGGCATTTCAGATATAGGTGCCGATTGGCATTTTAAAAATAGGTGCCGATAGGCATTTCAGATATAGAAGCCGATAGGCATTTCAAATATAGGTGCCAATAGGCATTCCAGATATGGTTGCCGATAGGTATTTCAAATATAGGTGTCGATAGGCATTTCAGATATGATTGCCGATAGGCATTTCAAATATAGGTGCTGATAGACATTTCAGATGTAGTTTCCGATAGGCATTTCAAATATAGGTGCCGATAGGCATTTCAGATATAGGTGCCGATAGGCATTTCAGATATAGTTGCCGATTGGCATTTTAAAAATAGGTGCCGATAGGCATTTCAGATATATAAGCCGATAGGCATTTCAAATGTAGGTGCCGATGAGCATTCCTGATATGGTTGCCGATAGGCATTTCAAATATAGGTGCTGATAGGCATTTCAGATGTAGTTTCCGATAGGCATTTCAAAAATTGGTGTCGATAGGCATTTCAGATATAGAAGCCGATAGGCATTTCAAATATAGGTGCCGATAGGCATTCCAGATATGGTTGCCGATAGGCATTTCAAATATAGGTGGTGATAAGCATTCCGGATGTTGTTTCCGATAGGCATTTCAAAAAATGGTGCCGATAGGCATTTCAGATATAGGTGCCGATAGGCATTTCAGATATAGTTACCGATTGACATTTTAAAAATAGGTACCGATAGGCATTTCAGATATAGAAGCCGATAGGTATTTCAAATATAGGTGTCGATAGGCATTTCAGATATGGTTGCCGATAGGCATTTCAAATATAGGTGCTGATAGGCATTTCAAATGTTGTTTCCGATAGGCATTTCAAAAATAGGTGCCGATAGGCATTTCAGATGTAGGTGATGGTAGGCATTTCAGATATAGTGGCCGATTGACATTTTAAAAATAGGTGCCGATAGGCATTTCAGATACAGAAGCCGATAGGCATTTCAAATATAGGTGCCGATAGGCATTCCAGATATGGTTGCCGATAGGCATTTCAAATATAGGTGCTGATAGGCATTTCAGATGTAGTTTTCGATAGGCATTTCAAAAATAGGTGCCGATAGGCATTTCAGATATAGGTGCCGATAGTCATTTCAGATATAGTTGCCAATTGGCATTTAAAAAATAGGTGCCGATAGGCATTTCAGATATAGCAGCCGATAGGCATTTCAAATATAGGTGCCGATAGGCATTGCAGATATAGTTGCCGATAGGCATTTCAAATATAGGTGCTGATAGGCATTTTAGATGTAGTTTCCGATAGGCATTTCAAAAATTGATGCCGATAGGCATTTCGGATATAGGTGCCGATAGGCATTTCAGATATAGTTGCCGATTGGCATTTTAAAAACAGGTGCCGATAGGCATTTCAGATATAGAAGCCGATAGGTATTTCAAATATAGGTGTCTATAGGCATTTCAGATATGGTTGCCGATAGGCATTTCAAATAATGGAGTAGATAGGCATTTCAGATGTAGTTTCCGAAAGGCATTTCAAAAATATATGCCGATAGGCATTTCAGATATAGGTGCCGATAGGCATTTCTGATGTGGTTGCCGATAGGTATTTCAAATATAGGTGTCGATAGGCATTTCAGATATGATTGCCGATAGGCATTTCAAATATAGGTGTTGATAGGCATTTCAGATGTAGTTTCCGATAGGCATTTCAAAAATAGGTGCCGATAGGCATTTCAGATATAGGTGCCGATAGGCATTTCAGATATAGTTGCCGATTGGCATTTTAAAAATAGGTGCCGATAGGCATTTCAGATATAGAAGCCGATAGGCATTTCAAATATAGGTGCCGATAGGCATTCCAGATAATATGGTTGCCGATAGGCATTTCAAATATAAGTGCTGATAATCATTTCAGATGTAGTTTCCGATAGGCATTTCAAAAATAGGTACCGATAGGCATTTCAGATATAGGTGCCGATAAGCATTTCAGATATAGTTGCCAATTGGCATTTTAAAAATAGGTGTCGATAGGCATTTCAGATATAGAACCCGATAGGCATTTCAAATATAGGTGCCGATAGGCATTCCAGATATGGTTGCCGATAGGCATTTCGAAAATATAGGTGCCGATAGGCATTTCAGATATGGTTGCCGATAAGCATTTCAAATAATGGAGTAGATAGGCATTTCAGATGTAGTTTCCGAAAGGCATTTCAAAAATATATGCCGATAGGCATTTTAGATATAGGTGCCGATAGGCATTTTAGATATAGTTGCCGATTGGCATTTTAAAAATAGGTGCCGATAGGCATTTTAGATATAGAAGCCGATAGGTATTTCAAATAGAGGTGTGGATAGGCATTTCAGATATGGTTGCCGATAGGCATTTCAAATATAGGTGCTGATAGTCATTTCAGATGTTGTTTCCGATAGGCATTTCAAAAATAGGTTCCGATAGGCATTTCAATTATAGGTGCCGATAGGCATTTCAGATATACTTTCCGATTGGCATTTTAAAAATAGGTGCCGATAGGCATTTTAGATGTAGTTTCCGATAGGCATTTCAAAAATAGGTGCCGATAGGCATTTCAGATATAGGTGCCGATAGGCATATCAGATATAGTTGCCGATAGGCATTTAAAATATAGGTGCCGATAGGCATTTCAAATATAGGTGTCGATCGGCATTTCAGATATAAATGCCGTAGGGCATTTCAGATATAGGTGCCGATAGGCATTTCTGATGTGGTTGCCGATAGGCATTTCAAATATAAATACTGATAGGCATTTCAGATGTAGTTTTCAATAGGCAGTTCAAAAATAGGTGCCGATTAGCATTTTAGATATAGAAGCCGATAGGCATTTCAAATATATGCGCCGATAGGCATTCCAGATATGGTTGCCGATAGGCATTTCAAATATAGGTGCTGATAGGCATTTCAGATGTAGTTTCCGATAGGCATTTCAAAAATAGGTGCCGATAGGCATTTCAGATATAGGTGCCGATTGGCATTTCAGATATAGTTGCCGATTGGCATTTTAAAAATAGGTGCCGATAGGCATTTCAGATATAGAAGCCGATAGGGATTTCATATATAGGTGTCGATAGCTATTTCAGATATGGTTGCCGATTAGCATTTCAAATAAAGGTGCTGATAGGCATTTCAGATGTAGTTTCCGATAGGCATTTCAAAAATAGGTGCCGATAGGCATTTCAGATATAGGTGCCGATAGGCATTTCAGATATAGTTGCCGATTGGCATTTTAAAAATAGGTGTCGATAGGCATTTCAGATATAGAAGCCGATAGGCATTTCAAATATAGGTGCCGATAGGCATTCTAGATATGGTTGCCGATAGGCATTTCAAATATTGGTGCCGATAGGCATTCCAGATATGGTTGCCGATAGGCATTTCAAATATAGGTGCTAATAGGCATTTCAGATGGAGTTTTTGATAGGCATTTCAAAAATAGGTGCCGATAGGCATTTCAGATATAGGTGCCGATAGGCATTTCAGATATAGTTGCCGATTGGTATTTTAAAAATAGGTGCCGATAGGCATTTCAGATATAGAAGCCGATAGGCATTTCAAATATAGGTGTCGATAGGCATTCCAGATATGGTTGCCGATAGGCATTTCAAATATTGGTGCCGATAGGCATTCCAGATATGGTTGCCGATAGGCATTTCAAATATAGGTGCTAATAGGCATTTCAGATGGAGTTTTTGATAGGCATTTCAAAAATAGGTGCCGATAGGCATTTCAGATATAGGTGCCGATAGGCATTTCAGATATAGTTGCCGATTGGTATTTTAAAAATAGGTGCCGATAGGCATTTCAGATATAGAAGCCGATAGGCATTTCAAATATAGGTGCTGATAGGCATTCCAGATATGGTTGCCGATAGGCATTTCAAATATAGGTGCCGATAGGCATTCCAGATATGGTTGCCGATAGGCATTTCAAATATAGGTGCTAATAGGCATTTCAGATAGAGTTTTTGATAGGCATTTCAAAAATAGGTGCCGATAGGCATTTCAGATATAGGTGCCGATAGGCATTTCAGATATAGTTGCCGATTGGCATTTTAAAAATAGGTGTCGATAGGCATTTCAGATATAGAAGCCGACAGGCATTTCAAATATAGGTGCCGATAGGCATTCCAGATATGGTTGCCGATAGGCATTTCAAATATAGGTGCCGATAGGCATTCCAGATATGGTTGCCGATAGGCATTTCAAATATAGGTGCTAATAGGCATTTCAGATGGAGTTTTTGATAGGCATTTCAAAAATAGGTGCCGATAGGCATTTCAGATATAGGTGCCGATTGGCATTTCAGATATAGTTGACGATTGGCATTTTAAAAATAGGTGCCGATAGGCATTTCAGATATAGAAACCGATAGGGATTTCAAATATAGGTGTCGATAGCTATTTCAGATATGGTTGCCGATTAGCATTTCAAATAAAGGTGCTGATAGGCATTTCAGATGTAGTTTCCGATAGGCATTTCAAAAATAGGTGCCGATAGGCATTTCAGATATAGGTGCCGATAGGCATTTCAGATATAGTTGCCGATTGGCATTTTAAAAATAGGTGTCGATAGGCATTTCAGATATAAAAGCCGATAGGCATTTCAAATATAGGTGCCGATAGGCATTCCAGATAGGGTTGCCGATAGGCATTTCAAATATAGGTGCCGATAGGCATTTCAGATATAGTTGCCGATTGGTATTTTAAAAATAGGTGCCGATAGGCATTTCAGATATAGAAGCCGATAGGCATTTCAAATATAGGTGTCGATAGGCATTCCAGATATGGTTGCCGATAGGCATTTCAAATATAAGTGCCGATAATCATTTCAGATGTAGTTTCCGATAGGCATTTAAAAAATAGGTACCGATAGGCATTTCAGATATAGGTGCCGATAGGCATTTCAGATATAGTTGCCAATTGGCATTTTAAAAATAGGTGTCGATAGGCATTTCAGATATAGGTGCCGATGGGCATTTCAGATATAGTTGCCAATTGGCATTTTAAAAATAGGTGTCGATAGGCATTTCAGATATAGGTGCCGATTGGCATTTCAGATATAGTTGCCGATTGGCATTTTAAAAATAGGTGCCGATAGGCATTTCAGATATATAAGCCGATAGGCATTTCAGATGTAGTTGCCGATTGCATATTAAAAATAGGTGCCGATAGGCATTATAGATATAGAAGCCGATAAGTATTTCAAATATAGGTGTGGATAGGCATTTCAGATATGGTTGCCGATAGGCATTTCAAATATAGGTGCTGATAGTCATTTCAGATGTAGTTTCCGATAGGCATTTCAAAAATAGGTTCCGATAGGCATTTTAGATATAGGTGCCGATAGGCATTTCAGATATACTTACCGATTGGCTTTTTAAAAATAGGTGCCGATAGGCATTTTAGATATAGAAGCCGATAGGTATTTCAAATATAGGTGTGGATAGGCATTTCAGATATGGTTGCCGATAGGCAGTTCAAATATAAGTGCTGATAGTCATATCAGATGTAGTTTCCGATAGGCATTTCAAAAATAGGTTCCGATAGGCATTTTAGATATAGGTGCCGATAGGCATTTCAGATATACTTAAAGATTGGCATTTCAAAAATAGGTGCCGATAGGCATTTCAGATATAGGTGCCGATAGGCACTTCAGATATAAATGCCGATTGGCATTTTAAAAATTGTTGCCGTTAGGCATTTCAGATATAGAAGCGATAGGCATTTCAAATATAGGCGCCGATAGGCATTCCAGATATGGTTGCCGATAGGCATTTCAAATATAGGTGCTGATAGGCATTTTAGATGTAGTTTCCGATAGGCATTTCAAAAATAGGTGCCGATAGGCATTTCAGATATAGGTGCCGATAGGCATTTCAGATATAGTTGCCAATTGGCATTTTAAAAATAGGTGTCGATAGGCATTTGAGATATAGGTGCCGATTGGCATTTCAGATATAGTTGCCGATTGGCATTTTAAAAATAGGTGCCGACAGGCATTTCAGATATATAAGCCGATAGGCATTTCGGATTTAGTGGCCGATTGGCATTTTAAAAATAGGTGCCGATAGGCATTATAGATATAGAAGCCGATAGGTATTTCAAATATAGGTGTGGATAGGCATTTCAGATATGGTTGCCGATAGGCATTTCAAATATAGGTGCCGATAGTCATTTCAGATGTAGTTTCCGATAGGCATTTCAAAAATAGGTTCCGATAGGCATTTTAGATATAGGTGCCAAAAGGCATTTCAGATATACTTACCGATTTGCATTTTAAAAATAGGTGCCGATAGGCATTTTAGATATAGAAGCCGATAGGTATTTCAAATATAGGTGTGGATAGGCATCTCAGATATGGTTGCCGATAGGCAGTTCAAATATAAGTGCTGATAGTCATTTCAGATGTAGTTTCCGATAGGCATTTCAAAAATAGGTTCCGATAGGCATTTTAGATATAGGTGCCGATAGGCATTTCAGATATACTTAAAGATTGGCATTTCAAAAATAGGTGCCGATAGGCATTTCAGATATAGGTGCCGATAGGCACTTCAGATATAAATGCCGATTGGCAATTTAAAAATTAGTACCGTTAGGCATTTCAGATATAGAAGCCGATAGGCATTTCAAATATAGGCGCCGATAGGCATTCCAGATATGGTTGCCGATAGGCATTTCAAATATAGGTGCTGATAGGCATTTCAGATGTAGTTTCCGATAGGCATTTCAAAAATAGGTGCCGATAGGCATTTCAGATATAGGTGCCGATAGGCATATCAGATATAGTTGCCGATTGGCATTTTAAAAATAGGTGCCGATAGGCATTTCAGATATAGAAGCCGATAGGCATTTCAAATATAGGTGCCGATAGGCATTCCAGATATGGTTGCAGATAGGCATTTCAAATATAGGTGCTGATAGGCATTTTAGATGTAGTTTCCGATAGGCATTTCAAAAATTGATGCCGATAGGCATTTCGGATATAGGTGCCGATAGGCATTTCAGATATAGTTACCGATTGGCATTTTAAAAACAGGTGCCGATAGGCATTTCAGTTATAGAAGCCGATAGGTATTTCAAATATAGGTGTCGATAGGCATTTCAGATATGGTTGCCGATAGGCATTTCAAATATAGGAGCAGATAGGGATTTCAGATGTAGTTTCCGAAAGGCATTTCAAAAATATATGCCGATAGGCATTTCAGATATAGGTGCCGATAGGCATTTTAGATATAGTTGCCGATTGGTATTTTAAAAATAGGTGCCGATAGGCATTTCAGATATAGAAGCCGATAAGCATTTCAAATATAGTTGCCGATAGGCATTCCAGATATGGTTGCCGATAGGCATATCTAATATAAGCGCTGATAATCATTTCAGATGTAGTTTCCGATAGGCATTTCAACAGTAGGTACCGATAGGCATTTCAGATATAGGTGCCGATAGGCATTTCAGATATAGTTGCCGATTAGCATTTTAAAAATAGGTGCCGATAGGCATTTCAGATATAGAAGCCGATAGGTATTTCAAATATAGGTGTGGATAGGCATTTCAAATATGGTTGCCGATAGGCATTTTAAATATAGGTGCTGATAGTCATTTCAGATGTAGTTTCCGATAAGCATTTCAAAAATAGGTTCCGATAGGCATTTCAGATATAGGTGCCGATAGGCATTTCAGATATACTTACCGATTGGCATTTTAAAAATAGGTGCCGATAGGCATTTCAGATATATAAGCCGATAGGCATTTCAGATGTAGTTGCCGATTGGCATTTTAAAAATAGGTGCCGATAGGCATTTTAGATATAGAAGCTGATAGGTATTTCAAATATAGGTGTGGATAGGCATTTCAGATATGGTTGCCGATAGGCATTTCAAATATAGGTGCTGATAGTCATTTCAGATGTAGTTTCCGATAGGCATTTCAAAAGTAGGTTCCGATAGGCATTTTAGATATAGGTGCCGATAGGCATTTCAGATATACTTACCAAATGGCATTTTAAAAATAGGTGCCGATAGGCATTTTAGATATAGAAGCCGATAGGTATTTCAAATATAGGTGTGGATAGGCATTTCAGATATGGTTGCCGATAGGCATTTCAAATATAGGTGCTGATAGTCATTTCAGATGTAGTTTCCGATAGGCATTTTTAAAAATAGGTTCCGATAGGCATTTATGATATAGGTGCCGATAGGCATTTCAGATATACTTAAAGATTGGCATTTCAAAAATAGGTGCCGATAGGCATTTCAGATATAGGTGCCGATAGGCTTATCAGATATAGTTGCCGATAGGCATTTAAAATAAAAGTGCCGATAGGCATTTTAAATATATGTGTCGATCGGCATTTCAGATATAAATGCCGAAAGGCATTTCAGATATAGGTGCCGATAGGCATTTCTGATGTGGTTGCCGATAGGCATTTCAAATATAGGTGCTGATAGGCATTTCAGATGTAGTTTTCGATAGGCATTTCAAAAATAGGTGCCGATAGGCATTTCAGATATAGGTGTCGATAGGCACTTCAGATATAAACGCCGATTGGCATTTTAAAAATAAGTGCTGATAGGCATTTCAGATATAGAAGCCGATAGGCATTTCAAATATAGGCGCCGATAGGCATTCCAGATATGGTTGCCGATAGGCATTTCAAATATAGGTGCTGATAGGCATTTCAGATGTAGTTTCCGATAGGCATTTCAAAAATTTATGCCGATAGGCAATTCAGATATAGGTGCCGATAGGCATTTCAGATATACTTGCCGATTTGCATTTTAAAAATTGGTGCCGATAGGCATTTCAGATATAGAAGCCGATAGGGATTTCAAATATAGGTGTCGATAGGCATTTCAGATATGGTTGCCGATAAGCATTTCAAATAGAGGTGCTCATAGGCATTTCAGATGTAGTTTCCGATAGGCATTTTAAAAATAGGTGCCGATAGGCATTTCAGATATAGGTGCCGATAGGCATTTTTAGATATAGTTGCCGATTGGCATTTTAAAAATAGGTGCCGATAGGCATTTCAGATATAGAAGCCGATAGGCATTTCAAATATAGGTGCCGATAGGCATTCCAGATATGGTTGCCGATAGGCATTTCAAATATAGGTGCTGATAGGCATTTTAGATGTAGTTTCTGATAGGCTTTTCAAAAATTGGTGCCGATAGGCATTTCAGATATAGGTGCCGATTGGCATTTTAAAAATAGGTGCCGATAGGCATTTCAGATATAGAAGCCGATAGGCATTTCAAATATAGGTGCCGATAGGCATTCCAGATATGGTTGCCGATAGGCATTTCAAATATAGGTGCTGATAGGCATTTCAGATGTAGTTTCCGATAGGCATTTCAAAAATTGGTGCCGATAGGCATTTCAGATATAGGTGCCGATTGGCATTTTAAAAATAGGTGCCGATAGGCATTTCAGATATAGAAGCCGATAGGCATTTCAAATATAGGTGCCAATAGGCATTCCAGATATGGTTGCCGATAGGTATTTCAAATATAGGTGTCGATAGGCATTTCAGATATGATTGCCGATAGGCATTTCAAATATAGGTGCTGATAGACATTTCAGATGTAGTTTCCGATAGGCATTTCAAATATAGGTGCCGATAGGCATTTCAGATATAGGTGCCGATAGGCATTTCAGATATAGTTGCCGATTGGCATTTTAAAAATAGGTGCCGATAGGCATTTCAGATATATAAGCCGATAGGCATTTCAAATGTAGGTGCCGATGAGCATTCCTGATATGGTTGCCGATAGGCATTTCAAATATAGGTGCTGATAGGCATTTCAGATGTAGTTTCCGATAGGCATTTCAAAAATTGGTGTCGATAGGCATTTCAGATATAGAAGCCGATAGGCATTTCAAATATAGGTGCCGATAGGCATTCCAGATATGGTTGCCGATAGGCATTTCAAATATAGGTGGTGATAGGCATTCCGGATGTTGTTTCCGATAGGCATTTCAAAAAATGGTGCCGATAGGCATTTCAGATATAGGTGCCGATAGGCATTTCAGATATAGTTACCGATTGACATTTTAAAAATAGGTACCGATAGGCATTTCAGATATAGAAGCCGATAGGTATTTCAAATATAGGTGTCGATAGGCATTTCAGATATGGTTGCCGATAGGCATTTCAAATATAGGTGCTGATAGGCATTTCAGATGTTGTTTCCGATAGGCATTTCAAAAATAGGTGCCGATAGGCATTTCAGATGTAGGTGATGGTAGGCATTTCAGATATAGTGGCCGATTGACATTTTAAAAATAGGTGCCGATAGGCATTTCAGATACAGAAGCCGATAGGCATTTCAAATATAGGTGCCGATAGGCATTCCAGATATGGTTGCCGATAGGCATTTCAAATATAGGTGCTGATAGGCATTTCAGATGTAGTTTTCGATAGGCATTTCAAAAATAGGTGCCGATAGGCATTTCAGATATAGGTGCCGATAGTCATTTCAGATATAGTTGCCAATTGGCATTTAAAAAATAGGTGCCGATAGGCATTTCAGATATAGCAGCCGATAGGCATTTCAAATATAGGTGCCGATAGGCATTGCAGATATAGTTGCCGATAGGCATTTCAAATATAGGTGCTGATAGGCATTTTAGATGTAGTTTCCGATAGGCATTTCAAAAATTGATGCCGATAGGCATTTCGGATATAGGTGCCGATAGGCATTTCAGATATAGTTGCCGATTGGCATTTTAAAAACAGGTGCCGATAGGCATTTCAGATATAGAAGCCGATAGGTATTTCAAATATAGGTGTCTATAGGCATTTCAGATATGGTTGCCGATAGGCATTTCAAATAATGGAGTAGATAGGCATTTCAGATGTAGTTTCCGAAAGGCATTTCAAAAATATATGCCGATAGGCATTTCAGATATAGGTGCCGATAGGCATTTCTGATGTGGTTGCCGATAGGTATTTCAAATATAGGTGTCGATAGGCATTTCAGATATGATTGCCGATAGGCATTTCAAATATAGGTGTTGATAGGCATTTCAGATGTAGTTTCCGATAGGCATTTCAAAAATAGGTGCCGATAGGCATTTCAGATATAGGTGCCGATAGGCATTTCAGATATAGTTGCCGATTGGCATTTTAAAAATAGGTGCCGATAGGCATTTCAGATATAGAAGCCGATAGGCATTTCAAATATAGGTGCCGATAGGCATTCCAGATAATATGGTTGCCGATAGGCATTTCAAATATAAGTGCTGATAATCATTTCAGATGTAGTTTCCGATAGGCATTTCAAAAATAGGTACCGATAGGCATTTCAGATATAGGTGCCGATAAGCATTTCAGATATAGTTGCCAATTGGCATTTTAAAAATAGGTGTCGATAGGCATTTCAGATATAGAACCCGATAGGCATTTCAAATATAGGTGCCGATAGGCATTCCAGATATGGTTGCCGATAGGCATTTCGAAAATATAGGTGCCGATAGGCATTTCAGATATGGTTGCCGATAAGCATTTCAAATAATGGAGTAGATAGGCATTTCAGATGTAGTTTCCGAAAGGCATTTCAAAAATATATGCCGATAGGCATTTTAGATATAGGTGCCGATAGGCATTTTAGATATAGTTGCCGATTGGCATTTTAAAAATAGGTGCCGATAGGCATTTTAGATATAGAAGCCGATAGGTATTTCAAATAGAGGTGTGGATAGGCATTTCAGATATGGTTGCCGATAGGCATTTCAAATATAGGTGCTGATAGTCATTTCAGATGTTGTTTCCGATAGGCATTTCAAAAATAGGTTCCGATAGGCATTTCAATTATAGGTGCCGATAGGCATTTCAGATATACTTTCCGATTGGCATTTTAAAAATAGGTGCCGATAGGCATTTTAGATGTAGTTTCCGATAGGCATTTCAAAAATAGGTGCCGATAGGCATTTCAGATATAAGTGCCGATAGGCATATCAGATATAGTTGCCGATAGGCATTTAAAATATAGGTGCCGATAGGCATTTCAAATATAGGTGTCGATCGGCATTTCAGATATAAATGCCGTAGGGCATTTCAGATATAGGTGCCGATAGGCATTTCTGATGTGGTTGCCGATAGGCATTTCAAATATAAATACTGATAGGCATTTCAGATGTAGTTTTCAATAGGCAGTTCAAAAATAGGTGCCGATTAGCATTTTAGATATAGAAGCCGATAGGCATTTCAAATATATGCGCCGATAGGCATTCCAGATATGGTTGCCGATAGGCATTTCAAATATAGGTGCTGATAGGCATTTCAGATGTAGTTTCCGATAGGCATTTCAAAAATAGGTGCCGATAGGCATTTCAGATATAGGTGCCGATTGGCATTTCAGATATAGTTGCCGATTGGCATTTTAAAAATAGGTGCCGATAGGCATTTCAGATATAGAAGCCGATAGGGATTTCATATATAGGTGTCGATAGCTATTTCAGATATGGTTGCCGATTAGCATTTCAAATAAAGGTGCTGATAGGCATTTCAGATGTAGTTTCCGATAGGCATTTCAAAAATAGGTGCCGATAGGCATTTCAGATATAGGTGCCGATAGGCATTTCAGATATAGTTGCCGATTGGCACTTTAAAAATAGGTGTCGATAGGCATTTCAGATATAGAAGCCGATAGGCATTTCAAATATAGGTGCCGATAGGCATTCTAGATATGGTTGCCGATAGGCATTTCAAATATTGGTGCCGATAGGCATTCCAGATATGGTTGCCGATAGGCATTTCAAATATAGGTGCTAATAGGCATTTCAGATGGAGTTTTTGATAGGCATTTCAAAAATAGGTGCCGATAGGCATTTCAGATATAGGTGCCGATAGGCATTTCAGATATAGTTGCCGATTGGTATTTTAAAAATAGGTGCCGATAGGCATTTCAGATATAGAAGCCGATAGGCATTTCAAATATAGGTGTCGATAGGCATTCCAGATATGGTTGCCGATAGGCATTTCAAATATTGGTGCCGATAGGCATTCCAGATATGGTTGCCGATAGGCATTTCAAATATAGGTGCTAATAGGCATTTCAGATGGAGTTTTTGATAGGCATTTCAAAAATAGGTGCCGATAGGCATTTCAGATATAGGTGCCGATAGGCATTTCAGATATAGTTGCCGATTGGTATTTTAAAAATAGGTGCCGATAGGCATTTCAGATATAGAAGCCGATAGGCATTTCAAATATAGGTGCTGATAGGCATTCCAGATATGGTTGCCGATAGGCATTTCAAATATAGGTGCCGATAGGCATTCCAGATATGGTTGCCGATAGGCATTTCAAATATAGGTGCTAATAGGCATTTCAGATAGAGTTTTTGATAGGCATTTCAAAAATAGGTGCCGATAGGCATTTCAGATATAGGTGCCGATAGGCATTTC
>JAVRKA010001027.1:0-31443 GCA_034508555.1 Venustoraphidia nigricollis | reverse complement strand
CCGATAGGCATTTCAAAAATTGGTGCCGATAGGCATTTCAGATATAGGTGCCGATAGGCATTTCAGATATAGTTACCGATTGGCATTTTGAAAATAGGTGCCGATAGGCATTTCAGATATAGAAGCCGATAGGTATTTCAAATATAGGTGTCGATAGGCATTTCAGATATGGTTGCCGATAGGCATTTCAAATATAGGTGCCGATAGGCATTCCAGATATGGTTGCCGATAGGCATTTCAAATATAGATGCTGATAGGCATTTCAGATGTAGTTTCCGATAGGCATTTATAAAATAGGTGCCGATAGGCATTTCAGATATAGGTGCCGATAGGCATTTCAGATATAGTTGCCGATTGGCATTTTAAAAATAGGTGCCGATAGGCATTTCAGATATAGAAGCCGATAGGCATTTCAAATATAGGTGCCGATAGGCATTCCAGATATGGTTGCCGATAGGCATTTCAAATATAGGTGCTGATAGGCGTTTCAGATGTAGTTTCCGATAGGCATTTCAAAAATAGGTGTCGATAGGCATTTCAGATATAGGTGTCGATAGGCATTTCAGATATAGGTGTCGATAGGCATTTCAGATATAGGTGTCGATAGGCATTTCAGATATAGGTGTCGATAGGCATTTCAGATATAGGTGTCGATAGGCATTTCAGATATATGTGTCGATAGGCATTTCAGATATAGGTGTCGATAGGCATTTCAGATATAGGTGCCGATAGGCATTTCAGATATAGTTGCCGATTGGCATTTTATAAATAGGTGCCGATAGGCATTTCAGATATAGAAGCCGATAGGCATTTCAAATATAGGTGCCGATAGGCATTCCAGATATGGTTGCCGATAGGCATTTCAAATATAGGTGCTGATAGGCATTTCAGATGTAGTTTCCGATAGGCATTTCAAAAATAGGTGTCGATAGGCATTTCAGATATAGGTGTCGATAGGCATTTCAGATATAGGTGTCGATAGTCATTTCAGATATAGGTGTCGATAGGCATTTCAGATATAGGTGTCGATAAGCATTTCAGATATAGGTGTCGATAGGCATTTCAGATATAGGTGTCGATAGGCATTTCAGATATAGGTGTCGATAGGCATTTCAGATATAGGTGTCGATAGGCATTTCAGATATAGGTGTCGATAGGCATTTCAGATATAGGTGTCGATAGGCATTTCAGATATAGGTGTCGATAGGCATTTCAGATATAGGTGTCGATAGGCATTTCAGATATAGGTGTCGATAGGCATTTCAGATATAGGTGCCGATAGGCATTTCAGATATAGTTGCCGATTGGCATTTTAAAAATAGGTGCCGATAGGCATTTCAGATATAGAAGCCGATAGGCATTTCAAATATAGGTGCCGATAGGCATTCCAGATATGGTTGCCGATAGGCATTTCAAATATAGGTGCTGATAGGCATTTCAGTTGTAGTTTCCGATAGGCATTTCAAAAATAGGTGTCGATAGGCAATTCAGATATAGGTGTCGATAGGCATTTCAGATGTAGGTGTCGATAGGCATTTCAGATATAGGTGTCGATAGGCATTTCAGATATAGGTGTCGATAGGCATTTCAGATATTGGTGTCGATAGGCATTTCAGATATAGGTGTCGATAGGCATTTCAGATATAGGTGTCGATAGGCATTTCAGATATAGGTGTCGATAGGCATTTCAGATATAGGTGCCGATAGGCATTTCAGATATAGTTGCCGATTAGCATTTTAAAAATAGGTGCCGATAGGCATTTCAGATATAGAAGCCGATAGGCATTTCAAATATAGGTGCCGATAGGCATTCCAGATATGGTTGCCGATAGGCATTTCAAATATAGGTGCTGATAGGCATTTCAGATGTAGTTTCCGATGGGCATTTCAAAAATAGGTGTCGATAGGCATTTCAGATATAGGTGTCGATAGGCATTTCAGATATAGGTGTCTATAGGCATTTCAGATATAGGTGTCGATAGGCATTTCAGATATAGGTGTCGATAGGCATTTCAGACATAGGTGTCGATAGGCATTTCAGATATAGGTGTCGATAGGCATTTCAGATATAGGTGTCGATAGGCATTTCAGATATAGGTGCCGATAGGCATTTCAGATATTGTTGCCGATTGGCATTTTAAAAATAGGTGCCGATAGGCATTTCAGATATAGAAGCCGATAGGCATTTCAAATATAGGTGCCGATAGGGATTCCAGATATGGTTGCCGATAGGCATTTCAAATAAAGGTGCTGATAGGCATTTCAGATGTAGTTTCCGATAGGCATTTCAAAAATAGGTGTCGATAGGCATTTCAGATATAGGTGTCGATAGGCATTTCAGATATAGGTGTCGATAGGCATTTCAGATATAGGTGTCGATAGGCATTTCAGATATAGGTGTTGATAGGCATTTCAGATATAGGTGTCGATAGGCATTTCAGATATAGGTGTCGATAGGCATTTCAGATATAGGTGTCGATAGGCATTTCAGATATAGGTGCCGATAGGCATTTCAGATATAGTTGCCGATTGGCATTTTAAAAATAGGTACCGATAGGCATTTCAGATATAGAAGCCGATAGGCATTTCAAATATAGGTGCCGATAGGCATTCCAGATATGGTTGCCGATAGGCATTTCAAATATAGGTGCTGATAGGCATTTCAGATGTAGTTTCCGATAGGCATTTCAAAAATAGGTGTCGATAGGCATTTCAGATATAGGTGTCGATAGGCATTTCAGATATAGGTGTCGATAGGCATTTCAGATATAGGTGTCGATAGGCATTTCAGATATAGGTGTCGATAGGCATTTCAGATATAGGTGTCGATAGGCATTTCAGATATAGGTGCCGATACGCATTTCAGATGTAGTTGCCGATTGGCATTTTAAAAATAGGTGCCGATAGGCATTTCAGATTAGAAGCCGATAGGCATTTCTAATATAGGTGCCGATAGGCATTCCAGATATGGTTGCCGATAGGCATTTCAAATATAGGTGCTGATAGGCATTTCAGATGTAGTTTCCGATAGGCATTTCAAAAATAGGTGTCGATAGGCATTTCAGATATAGGTGTCGATAGGCATTTCAGATATAGGTGTCGATAGGCATTTCAGATATAGGTGTCGATAGGCATTTCAGATATCGGTGTCGATAGGCATTTCAGATATAGGTGTCGGAAGGCATTTCATATATAGGTGTCGATAGGCATTTCAGATATAGGTGTCGATAGGCATTTCAGATATAGGTGCCGATAGGCATTTCAGATATAGTTGCCGATTGGCATTTTAAAAATAGGTGCCGATAGGCATTTCAGATATAGAAGCCGATAGGCATTTCAAATATAGGTGCCGATAGGCATTCCAGATATGGTTGCCGATAGGCATTTCAAATATAGGTGCTGATAGGCATTTCAGATGTAGTTTCCGATAGGCATTTCAAAAATAGGTAGCGATAGGCATTTCAGATATAGGTGTCGATAGGCATTTCAGATATAGGTGTCGATAGGCATTTCAGATATAGGTGTCGATAGGCATTTCAGATATAGGTGTCGATAGGCATTTCAGATATAGGTGTCGATAGGCATTTCAGATATATGTGTCGATAGGCATTTAAGATATAGGTGTCGATAGGCATTTCAGATATAGGTGTCGATATGCATTTCAGATATAGGTGCCGATAGGCATTTCAGATATAGTTGCCGATTGGCATTTTTAAAATAGGTGCCGATAGGCATTTCAGATATAGTTGCCGATTGGCATTTTAAAAATAGGTGCCGATAGGCATTTCAGATATAGAAGCCGATAGGCATTTCAAATATAGGTGCCGATAGGCATTCCAGATATGGTTGCCGATAGGCATTTCAAATATAGGTGCTGATAGGCATTTCAAAAATAGGTGTCGATAGGCATTTATGATATAGGTGTCGATAGGCATTTCAGATATGGGTGTCGATAGGCATTTCAGATATAGGTGTCGATAGGCATTTCAGATATAGGTGTCGATAGGCATTTCAGATATAGGTGTCGATAGGCATTTCAGATATAGGTGTCGATAGGCATTTCAGATATAGGTGCCGATAGGCATTTCAGATATAGTTGCCGATTGGCATTTTAAAAATAGGTGCCGATAGGCATTTCAGATATAGAAGCCGATAGGCATTTCAAATATAGGTGCCGATAGGCATTCCAGATATGGTTGCCGATAGGCATTTCAAATATAGGTGCTGATAGGCATTTCAGTTGTAGTTTCCGATAGGCATTTCAAAAATAGGTGTCGATAGGCATTTCAGATATAGGTGTCGATAGGCATTTCAGATATAGGTGTCGATAGGCATTTCAGATATAGGTGTCGATAGGCATTTCAGATATAGGTGTCGATAGGCATTTCAGATATTGGTGTCGATAGGCATTTCAGATATAGGTGTCGATAGGCATTTCAGATATAGGTGTCGATAGGCATTTCAGATATAGGTGTCGATAGGCATTTCAGATATAGGTGCCGATAGGCATTTCAGATATAGTTGCCGATTAGCATTTTAAAAATAGGTGCCGATAGGCATTTCAGATATAGAAGCCGATAGGCATTTCAAATATAGGTGCCGATAGGCATTCCAGATATGGTTGCCGATAGGCATTTCAAATATAGGTGCTGATAGGCATTTCAGATGTAGTTTCCGATAGGCATTTCAAAAATAGGTGTCGATAGGCATTTCAGATATAGGTGTCGATAGGCATTTCAGATATAGGTGTCTATAGGCATTTCAGATATAGGTGTCGATAGGCATTTCAGATATAGGTGTCGATAGGCATTTCAGATATAGGTGTCGATAGGCATTTCAGATATAGGTGTCGATAGGCATTTCAGATATAGGTGTCGATAGGCATTTCAGATATAGGTGCCGATAGGCATTTCAGATATTGTTGCCGATTGGCATTTTAAAAATAGGTGCCGATAGGCATTTCAGATATAGAAGCCGATAGGCATTTCAAATATAGGTGCCGATAGGGATTCCAGATATGGTTGCCGATAGGCATTTCAAATAAAGGTGCTGATAGGCATTTCAGATGTAGTTTCCGATAGGCATTTCAAAAATAGGTGTCGATAGGCATTTCAGATATAGGTGTCGATAGGCATTTCAGATATAGGTGTCGATAGGCATTTCAGATATAGGTGTCGATAGGCATTTCAGATATAGGTGTTGATAGGCATTTCAGATATAGGTGTCGATAGGCATTTTAGATATAGGTGTCGATAGGCATTTCAGATATAGGTGTCGATAGGCATTTCAGATATAGGTGCCGATAGGCATTTCAGATATAGTTGCCGATTGGCATTTTAAAAATAGGTACCGATAGGCATTTCAGATATAGAAGCCGATAGGCATTTCAAATATAGGTTCCGATAGGCATTCCAGATATGGTTGCCGATAGGCATTTCAAATATAGGTGCTGATAGGCATTTCAGATGTAGTTTCCGATAGGCATTTCAAAAATAGGTGTCGATAGGCATTTCAGATATAGGTGTCGATAGGCATTTCAGATATAGGAGTCGATAGGCATTTCAGATATAGGTGTCGATAGGCATTTCAGATATAGGTGTCGATAGGCATTTCAGATATAGGTGTCGATAGGCATTTCAGATATAGGTGTCGATAGGCATTTCAGATATAGGTGCCGATACGCATTTCAGATGTAGTTGCCGATTGGCATTTTAAAAATAGGTGCCGATAGGCATTTCAGATTAGAAGCCGATAGGCATTTCAAATATAGGTGCCGATAGGCATTCCAGATATGGTTGCCGATAGGCATTTCAAATATAGGTGCTGATAGGCATTTCAGATGTAGTTTCCGATAGGCATTTCAAAAATAGGTGTCGATAGGCATTTCAGATATAGGTGTCGATAGGCATTTCAGATATAGGTGTCGATAGGCATTTCAGATATAGGTGTCGATAGGCATTTCAGATATCGGTGTCGATAGGCATTTCAGATATAGGTGTCGATAGGCATTTCAGATATAGGTGTCGGAAGGCATTTCATATATAGGTGTCGATAGGCATTTCAGATATAGGTGTCGATAGGCATTTCAGATATAGGTGCCGATAGGCATTTCAGATATAGTTGCCGATTGGCATTTTAAAAATAGGTGCCGATAGGCATTTCAGATATAGAAGCCGATAGGCATTTCAAATATAGGTGCCGATAGGCATTCCAGATATGGTTGCCGATAGGCATTTCAAATATAGGTGCTGATAGGCATTTCAGATGTAGTTTCCGATAGGCATTTCAAAAATAGGTAGCGATAGGCATTTCAGATATAGGTGTGGATAGGCATTTCAGATATAGGTGTCGATAGGCATTTCAGATATAGGTGTCGATAGGCATTTCAGATATAGGTGTCGATAGGCATTTCAGATATAGGTGTCGATAGGCATTTCAGATATATGTGTCGATAGGCATTTCAGATATAGGTGTCGATAGGCATTTCAGATATAGGTGTCGATATGCATTTCAGATATAGGTGCCGATAGGCATTTCAGATATAGTTGCCGATTGGCATTTTTAAAATAGGTGCCGATAGGCATTTCAGATATAGTTGCCGATTGGCATTTTAAAAATAGGTGCCGATAGGCATTTCAGATATAGAAGCCGATAGGCATTTCAAATATAGGTGCCGATAGGCATTCCAGATATGGTTGCCGATAGGCATTTCAAATATAGGTGCTGATAGGCATTTCAAAAATAGGTGTCGATAGGCATTTCAGATATAGGTGTCGATAGGCATTTCAGATATGGGTGTCGATAGGCATTTCAGATATAGGTGTCGATAGGCATTTCAGATATAGGTGTCGATAGGCATTTCAGATATAGGTGTCGATAGGCATTTCAGATATAGGTGTCGATTGGCATTTCAGATATAGGTGTCGATAGGCATTTCAGATATAGGTGTCGATAGGCATTTCAGATATAGGTGTCGATAGGCATCTCAGATATAGGTGCCGATAGGCATTTCAGATATAGTTGCCGATTAGCATTTTAAAAATAGGTGCCGATAGGCATTTCAGATATAGAAGCCGATAGGCATTTCAAATATAGGTGCCGATAGGCATTCCAGATATGGTTGCCGATAGGCATTTCAAATATAGGTGCTGATAGGCATTTCAGATGTAGTTTCCGATAGGCATTTCAAAAATAGGTGTCGATAGGCATTTCAGATATAGGTGTCGATAGGCATTTCAGATATAGGTGTCGATAGGCATTTCAGATATAGGTGTCGATAGGCATTTCAGATATAGGTGTCGATAGGCATTTCAGATATAGGTGTCGATAGGCATTTCAGATATAGGTGTCGATAGGCATTTCAGATATAGGTGTCGATAGGCATTTCAGATATAGGTGTCGATAGGCATTTCAGATATAGGTGTCGATAGGCATTTCAGATATAGGTGCCGATAGGCATTTCAGATATAGTTGCCGATTGGCATTTTAAAAATAGGTGCCGATAGGCATTTCAGATATAGAAGCCGATAGGCATTTCAAATATAGATGCCGATAGGCATTCCAGATATGGTTGCCGATAGACATTTCAAATATAGGTGCTGATAGGCATTTGAGATGTAGTTTCCGATAGGCATTTCAAAAATGGGTGTCGATAGGCATTTCAGATATAGGTGTCGATAGGCATTTCAGATATGGGTGTCGATAGGCATTTCAGATATAGGTGTCGATAGGCATTTCAGATATCGGTGTCGATAGGCATTTCAGATATAGGTGTCGATAGGCATTTCAGATATAGGTGTCGATAGGCATTTCAGATATAGGTGTCGATAGGCATTTCAGATATAGGTGTCGATAGGCATTTCAGATATCGGTGTCGATAGGCATTTCAGATATAGGTGCCGATAGGCATTTCAGATATAGTTGCCGATTGGCATTTTAAAAATAGGTGCCGATAGGCATTTCAGATATAGAGGCCGATAGGCATTTCAAATATAGGTGCCGATAGGCATTCCAGATATGGTTGCCGATAGGCATTTCAAATATGGGTGCTGATAGGCATTTCAGATGTAGTTTCCGATAGGCATCTCAAAAATAGGTGTCGATAGGCATTTTAGATATAGGTGTCGATAGGCATTTCAGATATAGGTGTCGATAGGCATTTCAGATATAGGTGTCGATAGGCATTTCAGATATCGGTGTCGATAGGCATTTCAGATATAGGTGCCGATAGGCATTTCAGATATAGTTGCCGATTGGCATTTTAAAAATAGGTGCCGATAGGCATTTCAGATATAGAAGCCGATAGGCATTTCAAATATAGGTGCCGATAGGCAATTCAGATATGGTTGCCGATAGGCATTTCAAATATAGGTGCTGATAGGCATTTCAGATGTAGTTTCCGATAGGCATTTCAAAAATAGGTGTCGATAGGCATTTCAGATATAGGTGTCGATAGGCATTTCAGATATAGGTGTCGATAGGCATTTCAGATATAGGTGTCGATAGGCATTTCAGATATAAGTGTCGATAGGCATTTCAGATATAGGTGTCGATAGGCATTTCAGATATAGGTGTCGATAGGCATTTCAGATATAGGTGTCGATAGGCATTTCAGATATAAGTGTCGATAGGCATTTCAGATATAGGTGCAGATAGGCATTTCAGATATAGTTGCCGATTGGCATTTTAAAAATAGGTGCCGATAGGCATTTCAGATATAGAAGCCGATAGGCATTTCAAATATAGGTGCCGATAGGCATTCCAGATATGGTTGCCGATAGACAATTCAAATATAGGTGCTGATAGGCATTTCAGATGTAGTTTCCGATAGGCATTTCAAAAATAGGTGTCGATAGGCATTTCAGATATAGGTGTCGATAGGCATTTCAGATATGGGTGTCGATAGGCATTTCAGATATAGGTGTCGATAGGCATTTCAGATATAGGTGTCGATAGGCATTTCAGATATAGGTGTCGATAGGCATTTCAGATATAGGTGTCGATAGGCATTTCAGATATAGGTGTCGATAGGCATTTCAGATATAGGTGCCGATAGGCATTTCAGATATAATTGCCGATTGGCATTTTAAAAATAGGTGCCGATAGGCATTTCAGATATAGAAGCCGATAGGCATTTCAAATATAGGCGCCGATAGGCATTCCAGATATGGTTGCCGATAGGCATTTCAAATATAGGTGCTGATAGGCATTTCAGATGTACTTTCCGATAGGCATTTCAAAAATAGGTGTCGATAGGCATTTCAGATATAGGTGTCGATAGGCATTTCAGATATAGGTGTCGATAGGCATTTCAGATATAGGTGTCGATAGGCATTTCAGATATAGGTGTCGATAGGCATTTCAGATATAGGTGTCGATAGGCATTTCAGATATAGGTGTCGATAGGCATTTCAGATATAGGTGTCGATAGGCATTTCAGATATAGGTGTCGATAGGCATTTCAGATATAGGTGCCGATAGGCATTTCAGATATAGTTGCCGATTGGCATTTTAAAAATAGGTGCCGATAGGCATTTCAGATATAGAAGCCGATAGGCATTTCAAATATAGGTGCCGATAGGCATTCCAGATATGGTTGCTAAAAGGCATTTCAAATATAGGTGCTGATAGGCATTTCAGATGTAGTTTCCGATAGGCATTTCAAAAATAGGTGTCGATAGGCATTTCAGATATAGGTGTCGATAGGCATTTCAGATATAGGTGTCGATAGGCATTTCAGATATAGGTGTCGATAGGCATTTCAGATATAGGTGTCGATAGGCATTTCAGATATAGGTGTCGATAGGCATTTCAGATATAGGTGTCGATAGGCATTTCAGATATAGGTGTCGATAGGCATTTCAGATATAGGTGCCGATAGGCATTTCAGATATAGTTGCCGATTGGCATTTTAAAAATAGGTGCCGATAGGCATTTCAGATATAGAAGCCGATAGGCATTTCAAATATAGGTGCCGATAGGCATTCCAGATATGGTTGCCGATAGGCATTTCAAATATAGGTGCTGATAGGCATTTCAGATGTAGTTTCCGATAGGCATTTCAAAAATAGGTGCCGATAGGCATTTCAGATATAGGTGTCGATAGGCATTTCAGATATAGGTGTCGATAGGCATTTCAGATATAGGTGTCGATAGGCATTTCAGATATAGGTGTCGATAGGCATTTCAGATATAGGTGTCGATAGGCATTTCAGATATAGGTGTCGATAGGCATTTCAGATATAAGTGCCGATAGGCATTTCAGATATAGTTGCCGATTGGCATTTTAAAAATAGGTGCCGATAGGCATTTCAGATATAGAAGCCGATAGGCATTTCAAATATAGGTGCCGATAGGCATTCCAGATATGGTTGCCGATCGGCATTTCAAATATAGGTGCTGATAGGCATTTCAGATGTAGTTTCCGATAGGCATTTCAAACATAGGTGTCGATAGGCATTTCAGATATAGGTGTCGATATGCATTTCAGATATAGGTGTCGATAGGCATTTCAGATATAGGTGTCGATAGGCATTTCAGATATAGGTGTCGATAGGCATTTCAGATATAGGTGTCGATAGGCATTTCAGATATAGGTGTCGATAGGCATTTCAGATATAGGTGTCGATAGGCATTTCAGATATAGGTGCCGATAGGCATTTCAGATATAGTTGCCGATTGGCATTTTAAAAATAGGTACCGATAGGCATTTCAGATATAGAAGCCGATAGGCATTTCAAATATAGGTGCCGATAGGCATTCCAGATATGGTTGCCGATAGGCATTTCAAATATAGGTGCTGATAGGCATTTCAGATGTAGTTTCCGATAGGCATTTCAAAAATAGGCGTCGATAGGCATTTCAGAGATAGGTGTCGATAGGCATTTCAGATATAGGTGTCGATAGGCATTTCAGATATAGGTGTCGATAGGCATTTCAGATATAGGTGTTGATAGGCATTTCAGATATAGGTGTCGATAGGCATTTCAGATATAGCTGTCGATAGGCATTTCAGATATAGGTGTCGATAGGCATTTCAGATATAGGTGTCGATAGGCATTTCAGATATAGGTGCCGATAGGCATTTCAGATATAGTTGCCGATTGGCTTTTTAAAAATAGGTGCCGATAGGCATTTCAGATATAGAAGCCGATAGGCATTTCAAATATAGGTGCCGATAGGCTATCCAGATATGGTTGCCGATAGGCATTTCAAATATAGGTGCTGATAGGCATTTCAGATGTAGTTTCCGATAGGCATTTCAAAAATAGGTGTCGATAGGCATTTCAGATATAGGTGTCGATAGGCATTTCAGATATAGGTGTCGATAGGCATTTCAGATATAGTTGCCGATTGGCATTTTGAAAATAGGTGCCGATAGGCATTTTAGATATAGAAGCCGATAGGCATTTCAAATATAGGTGCCGATAGGCATTCCATATATGGTTGCCGATAGGCATTTCAAATATAGGTGCTGATAGGCATTTCAGATGTAGTTTCCGATAGGCATTTCAAAAATAGGTGTCGATAGGCATTTCAGATATAGGTGTCGATAGGCATTTCAGATATAGGTGTCGATAGGCATTTCAGATATAGGTGTCGATAGGCATTTCAGATATAGGTGTCGATAGGCATTTCAGATATAGGTGTCGATAGGCATTTCAGATATAGGTGTCGATAGGCATTTCAGATATAGGTGTCGATAGGCATTTCAGATATAGGTGTCGATAGGCATTTCAGATATAGGTGTCGATAGGCATTTCAGATATAGGTGTCGATAGGCATTTCAGATATAGGTGTCGATAGGCATTTCAGATATAGGTGTCGATAGGCATTTCAGATATAGGTGCCGATAGGCATTTCAGATATAGTTGCCGATTGGCATTTTAAAAATAGGTGCCGATAGGCATTTCAGATATAGAAGCCGATAGGCATTTCAAAAATAGGTGCCGAAAGGCATTCCAGATATGGCTGCCGATAGGCATTTCAAATATAGGTGCTGATAGGCATTTCAGATGTAGTTTCCGATAGGCATTTCAAAAATAGGTGTCGATAGGCATTTCAGATATAGGTGTCGATAGGCATTTCAGATATAGGTGTCGATAGGCATTTCAGATATAGGTGTCGATAGGCATTTCAGATATAGGTGTCGATAGGCATTTCAGATATAGGTGTCGATAGGCATTTCAGATATAGGTGTCGATAGGCATTTCAGATATAGGTGTCGATAGGCATTTTAGATATAGGTGCCGATAGGCATTTCAGATATAGTTGCCGATTGGCATTTTAAAAATAGGTGCCGATAGGCATTTCAGATATAGAAGCCGATAGGCATTTCAAATATAGTTGCCGATAGGCATTCCAGATATGGTTGCCGATAGGCATTTCAAATATAGGTGCTGATAGACATTTCAGATGTAGTTTTCGATAGGCATTTCAAAAATAGGTGTCGATAGGCATTTTAGATATAGGTGTCGATAGGCATTTCAGATATAGGTGTCGATAGGCATTTCAGATATAGGTGTCGATAGGCATTTCAGATATAGGTGTCAATAGGCATTTCAGATATAGGTGTCGATAGGCATTTCAGATATAGGTGTCGATAGGCATTTCAGATATAGGTGTCGATAGGCATTTCAGATATAGGTGCCGATAGGCATTTCAGATATAGTTGCCGATTGGCATTTTTAAAATAGGTGCCGATAGGCATTTCAGATATAGAAGCCGATAGGCATTTCAAATATAGGTGCCGATAGGCATTCCAGATATGGCTGCCGATAGGCATTTCAAATATAGGTGCTGATAGGCATTTTAGATGTAGTTTCCGATAGGCATTTCAAAAATAGGTGTCGATAGGCATTTCAGATATAGGTGTCGATAGGCATTTCAGATATAGGTGTCGATAGGCATTTCAGATATAGGTGTCGATAGGCATTTCAGATATAGGTGTCGATAGGCATTTCAGATATAGGTGTCGATAGGCATTTCAGATATAGGTGTCGATAGGCATTTCAGATATAGGTGCCGATAGGCATTTCAGATATAGTTGCCGATTGGCATTTTAAAAATAGGTGCCGATAGGCATTTCAGATATAGAAGCCGATAGGCATTTCAAATATAGGTGCTGATAGGCATTTCAGATGTAGTTTCCGATAGGCATTTCAAAAATAGGTGTCGATAGGCATTTCAGATATAGGTGTCGATAGGCATTTCAGATATAGGTGTCGATAGGCATTTCAGATATAGGTGTCGATAGGCATTTCAGATATAGGTGTCGATAGGCATTTCAGATATAGGTGTCGATAGGCATTTTAGATATAGGTGTCGATAGGCATTTCAGATATAGGTTCCGATAGGCATTTCAGATATAGTTGCCGATTTGCATTTTAAAAATAGGTGCCGATAGGCATTTCAGATATAGAAGCCGATAGGCATTTCAAATATAGGTGCCGATAGGCATTCCAGATATGGTTGCCGATAGGCATTTCAAATATAGGTGCTGATAGGCATTTCAGATGTAGTTTCCGATAGGCATTTCAAAAATAGGTGTCGATAGGCATTTCAGATATAGTTGCCGATTGGCATTTTAAAACTAGGTGCCGATAGGCATTTCAGATATAGAAGCCAATAGGCATTTCAGATATAGGTGTCGATAGGCATTTCAGATATAGGTGTCGATAGGCATTTCAGATATAGGTGTCGATAGGCATTTCAGATATAGGTGTCGATAGGCATTTCAGATATAGGTGCCGATAGGCATTTCAGATATAGTTGCCGATTGGCATTTTAAAAATAGGTGCCGATAAGCATTTCAGATATAGAAGCCGATAGGCATTTCAAATATAGGTGCCGATAGGCATTCCAGATATGGTTGCCGATCGGCATTTCAAATATAGGTGCTGATAGGCATTTCAGATGTAGTTTCCGATAGGCATTTCAAAAATAGGTGTCGATAGGCATTTCAGATATAGGTATCGATAGGCATTTCAGATATAGGTGTCGATAGGCATTTCAGATATAGGTGTCGATAGGCATTTCAGATATAGGTGTCGATAGGCATTTCAGATATAGGTGTCGATAGGCATTTCAGATATAGGTGTCGATAGGCATTTCAGATATAGGTGTCGATAGGCATTTCAGATATAGGTGCCGATAGGCATTTCAGATATAGTTGCCGATTGGCATTTTAAAAATAGGTACCGATAGGCATTTCAGATATAGAAGCCGATAGGCATTTCAAATATAGGTGCCGATAGGCATTCCAGATATGGTTGCCGATAGGCATTTCAAATATAGGTGCTGATAGGCATTTCAGATGTAGTTTCCGATAGGCATTTCAAAAATAGGTGTCGTTAGGCATTTCAGATATAGGTGTCGATAGGCATTTCAGATATAGGTGTCGATAGGCATTTCAGATATAGGTGTCGATAGGCATTTCAGATATAGGTGTTGATAGGCATTTCAGATATAGGTGTCGATAGGCATTTCAGATATAGCTGTCGATAGGCATTTCAGATATAGGTGTCGATAGGCATTTCAGATATAGGTGTCGATAGGCATTTCAGATATAGGTGCCGATAGGCATTTCAGATATAGTTGCCGATTGGCATTTTAAAAATAGGTGCCGATAGGCATTTCAGATATAGAAGCCGATAGGCATTTCAAATATAGGTGCCGATAGGCATTCCAGATATGGTTGCCGATAGGCTTTCAAATATAGGTGCTGATAGGCATTTCAGATGTAGTTTCCGATAGGCATTTCAAAAATAGGTGTCGATAGGCATTTCAGATATAGGTGTCGATAGGCATTTCAGATATATGTGTCGATAGGCATTTCAGATATAGTTGCCGATTGGCATTTTGAAAATAGGTGCCGATAGGCATTTTAGATATAGAAGCCGATAGGCATTTTAAATATAGGTGCCGATAGGCATTCCATATATGGTTGCCGATAGGCATTTCAAATATAGGTGCTGATAGGCATTTCAGATGTAGTTTCCGATAGGCATTTCAAAAATAGGTGTCGATAGGCATTTCAGATATAGGTGTCGATAGGCATTTCAGATATAGGTGTCGATAGGCATTTCAGATATAGGTGTCGATAGGCATTTCAGATATAGGTGTCGATAGGCATTTCAGATATAGGTGTCGATAGGCATTTCAGATATAGGTGTCGATAGGCATTTCAGATATAGGTGTCGATAGGCATTTCAGATATAGGTGTCGATAGGCATTTCAGATATAGGTGTCGATAGGCATTTCAGATATAGGTGTCGATAGGCATTTCAGATATAGGTGTCGATAGGCATTTCAGATATAGGTGCCGATAGGCATTTCAGATATAGTTGCCGATTGGCATTTTAAAAATAGGTGCCGATAGGCATTTCAGATATAGAAGCCGATAGGCATTTCAAATATAGGTGCCGAAAGGCATTCCAGATATGGCTGCCGATAGGCATTTCAAATATAGGTGCTGATAGGCATTTCAGATGTAGTTTCCGATAGGCATTTCAAAAATAAGTGTCGATATGCATTTCAGATATAGGTGTCGATAGGCATTTCAGATATAGGTGTCGATAGGCATTTCAGATATAGGTGTCGATAGGCATTTCAGATATAGGTGTCGATAGGCATTTCAGATACAGGTGTCGATAGGCATTTCAGATATAGGTGTCGATAGGCATTTCAGATATAGGTGTCGATAGGCATTTAAGATATAGGTGTCGATAGGCATTTCAGATATAGGTGTCGATAGGCATTTCAGATATAGGTGTCGATAGGCATTTCAGATATAGGTGCCGATAGGCATTTCAGATATAGTTGCCGATTGGCATTTTAAAAATAGGTGCCGATAGGCATTTCAGATATAGAAGCCGATAGGCATTTCAAATATAGGTGCTGATAGGCATTTCAGATGTAGTTTCCGATAGGCATTTCAAAAATAGGTGTCGATAGGCATTTCAGATATAGGTGTCGATAGGCATTTCAGATATAGGTGTCGATAGGCATTTCAGATATAGGTGTCGATAGGCATTTCAGATATAGGTGTCGATAGGCATTTCAGATATAGGTGTCGATAGGCATTTCAGATATAGGTGTCGATAGGCATTTCAGATATAGGTGTCTATAGGCATTTCAGATATAGGTGTCGATAGGCATTTCAGATATAGGTGTCGATAGGCATTTCAGATATAGGTGTCGATAGGCATTTCAGATATAGGTGTCGATAGGCATTTCAGATATAGGTGTCGATAGGCATTTAAGATATAGGTGTCGATAGGCATTTCAGATATAGGTGCCGATAGGCATTTCAGATATAGTTGCCGATTGGCATTTTAAAAATAGGTGCCGATAGGCATTTCAGATATAGAAGCCGATAGGCATTTCAAATATAGGTGCCGATAGGCATTCCAGATATAGTTGCCGATAGGCATTTCAAATATAGGTGCTGATAGGCATTTCAGATGTAGTTTCCGATAGGCATTTCAAAAATAGGTGTCGATAGGCATTTCAGATATAGGTGTCGATAGGCATTTCAGATATAGGTGTCGATAGGCATTTCAGATATAGGTGTCGATAGGCATTTCAGATATAGGTGTCGATAGGCATTTCAGATATAGGTGTCGATAGGCATTTCAGATATAGGTGTCGATAGGCATTTCAGATATAGGTGTCGATAGGCATTTCAGATATAGGTGTCGATAGGCATTTCAGATATAGGTGTCGATAGGCATTTTAGATATAGGTGCCGATAGGCATTTCAGATATAGTTGCCGATTGGCATTTTAAAAATAGGTGCCGATAGGCATTTCAGATATAGAAGCCGATAGGCATTTCAAATATAGTTGCCGATAGGCATTCCAGATATGGTTGCCGATAGGCATATCAAATATAGGTGCTGATAGGCATTTCAGATGTAGTTTTCGATAGGCATTTCAAAAATAGGTGTCGATAGGCATTTTAGATATAGGTGTCGATAGGCATTTCAGATATAGGTGTCGATAGGCATTTCAGATATAGGTGTCGATAGGCATTTCAGATATAGGTGTCGATAGGCATTTCAGATATAGGTGTCGATAGGCATTTCAGATATAGGTGTCGATAGGCATTTCAGATATAGGTGTCGATAGGCATTTCAGATATAGGTGCCGATAGGCATTTCAGATATAGTTGCCGATTGGCATTTTAAAAATAGGTGCCGATAGGCATTTCAGATATAGAAGCCGATAGGCATTTCAAATATAGGTGCCGATAGGCATTCCAGATATGGCTGCCGATAGGCATTTCAAATATAGGTGCTGATAGGCATTTTAGATGTAGTTTCCGATAGGCATTTCAAAAATAGGTGTCGATAGGCATTTCAGATATAGGTGTCGATAGGCATTTCAGATATAGGTGTCGATAGGCATTTCAGATATAGGTGTCGATAGGCATTTCAGATATAGGTGTCGATAGGCATTTCAGATATAGGTGTCGATAGGCATTTCAGATATAGGTGTCGATAGGCATTTCAGATATAGGTGTCGATAGGCATTTCAGATATAGGTGCCGATAGGCATTTCAGATATAGTTGCCGATAGGCATTTTAAAAATAGGTGCCGATAGGCATTTCAGATAAAGAAGCCGATAGGCATTTCAAATATAGGTGCCGATAGGCATTCCAGATATGGTTGCCGATAGGCATTTCAAATATAGGTGCTGATAGGCATTTCAGATGTAGTTTCCGATAGGCATTTCAAAAATAGGTGTCGATAGGCATTTCAGATATAGGTGTCGATAGGCATTTCAGATATAGGTGTCGATAGGCATTTCAGATATATGTGTCGATAGGCATTTCAGATATAGGTGTCGATAGGCATTTCAGATATAGGTGTCGATAGGCATTTCAGATATAGGTGTCGATAGGCATTTCAGATATAGGTGCCGATAGGCATTTCAGATATAGTTGCCGATAGGCATTTTAAAAATAGGTGCCGATAGGCATTTCAGATAAAGAAGCCGATAGGCATTTCAAATATAGGTGCCGATAGGCATTCCAGATATGGTTGCCGATAGGCATTTCAAATATAGGTGCTGATAGGCATTTCAGATGTAGTTTCCGATAGGCATTTCAAAAATAGGTGTCGATAGGCATTTCAGATATAGGTGTCGATAGGCATTTCAGATATAGGTGTCGATAGGCATTTCAGATATAGGTGTCGATAGGCATTTCAGATATAGGTGTCGATAGGCATTTCAGATATAGGTGTCGATAGGCATTTCAGATATAGGTGTCGATAGGCATTTCAGATATAGGTGTCGATAGGCATTTCAGATATAGGTGTCGATAGGCATTTCAGATATAGGTGTCGATAGGCATTTTAGATATAGGTGCCGATAGGCATTTCAGATATAGTTGCCGATTGGCATTTTAAAAATAGGTGCCGATAGGCATTTCAGATATAGAAGCCGATAGGCATTTCAAATATAGTTGCCGATAGGCATTCCACATATGGTTGCCGATAGGCATATCAAATATAGGTGCTGATAGGCATTTCAGATGTAGTTTTCGATAGGCATTTCAAAAATAGGTGTCGATAGGCATTTTAGATATAGGTGTCGATAGGCATTTCAGATATAGGTGTCGATAGGCATTTCAGATATAGGTGTCGATAGGCATTTCTGATATAGGTGTCGATAGGCATTTCAGATATAGGTGTCGATAGGCATTTCAGATATAGGTGTCGATAGGCATTTCAGATATAGGTGCCGATAGGCATTTCAGATATAGTTGCCGATTGGCATTTTAAAAATAGGTGCCGATAGGCATTTCAGATATAGAAGCCGATAGGCATTTCAAATATAGTTGCCGATAGGCATTCCAGATATGGTTGCCGATAGGCATTTCAAATATAGGTGCTGATAGACATTTCAGATGTAGTTTTCGATAGGCATTTCAAAAATAGGTGTCGATAGGCATTTTAGATATAGGTGTCGATAGGCATTTCAGATATAGGTGTCGATAGGCATTTCAGATATAGGTGTCGATAGGCATTTCAGATATAGGTGTCAATAGGCATTTCAGATATAGGTGTCGATAGGCATTTCAGATATAGGTGTCGATAGGCATTTCAGATATAGGTGTCGATAGGCATTTCAGATATAGGTGCCGATAGGCATTTCAGATATAGTTGCCGATTGGCATTTTTAAAATAGGTGCCGATAGGCATTTCAGATATAGAAGCCGATAGGCATTTCAAATATAGGTGCCGATAGGCATTCCAGATATGGCTGCCGATAGGCATTTCAAATATAGGTGCTGATAGGCATTTTAGATGTAGTTTCCGATAGGCATTTCAAAAATAGGTGTCGATAGGCATTTCAGATATAGGTGTCGATAGGCATTTCAGATATAGGTGTCGATAGGCATTTCAGATATAGGTGTCGATAGGCATTTCAGATATAGGTGTCGATAGGCATTTCAGATATAGGTGTCGATAGGCATTTCAGATATAGGTGTCGATAGGCATTTCAGATATAGGTGCCGATAGGCATTTCAGATATAGTTGCCGATTGGCATTTTAAAAATAGGTGCCGATAGGCATTTCAGATATAGAAGCCGATAGGCATTTCAAATATAGGTGCTGATAGGCATTTCAGATGTAGTTTCCGATAGGCATTTCAAAAATAGGTGTCGATAGGCATTTCAGATATAGGTGTCGATAGGCATTTCAGATATAGGTGTCGATAGGCATTTCAGATATAGGTGTCGATAGGCATTTCAGATATAGGTGTCGATAGGCATTTCAGATATAGGTGTCGATAGGCATTTTAGATATAGGTGTCGATAGGCATTTCAGATATAGGTTCCGATAGGCATTTCAGATATAGTTGCCGATTTGCATTTTAAAAATAGGTGCCGATAGGCATTTCAGATATAGAAGCCGATAGGCATTTCAAATATAGGTGCCGATAGGCATTCCAGATATGGTTGCCGATAGGCATTTCAAATATAGGTGCTGATAGGCATTTCAGATGTAGTTTCCGATAGGCATTTCAAAAATAGGTGTCGATAGGCATTTCAGATATAGTTGCCGATTGGCATTTTAAAACTAGGTGCCGATAGGCATTTCAGATATAGAAGCCAATAGGCATTTCAGATATAGGTGTCGATAGGCATTTCAGATATAGGTGTCGATAGGCATTTCAGATATAGGTGTCGATAGGCATTTCAGATATAGGTGTCGATAGGCATTTCAGATATAGGTGCCGATAGGCATTTCAGATATAGTTGCCGATTGGCATTTTAAAAATAGGTGCCGATAAGCATTTCAGATATAGAAGCCGATAGGCATTTCAAATATAGGTGCCGATAGGCATTCCAGATATGGTTGCCGATCGGCATTTCAAATATAGGTGCTGATAGGCATTTCAGATGTAGTTTCCGATAGGCATTTCAAAAATAGGTGTCGATAGGCATTTCAGATATAGGTGTCGATAGGCATTTCAGATATAGGTGTCGATAGGCATTTCAGATATAGGTGTCGATAGGCATTTCAGATATAGGTGTCGATAGGCATTTCAGATATAGGTGTCGATAGGCATTTCAGATATAGGTGTCGATAGGCATTTCAGATATAGGTGTCGATAGGCATTTCAGATATAGGTGCCGATAGGCATTTCAGATATAGTTGCCGATTGGCATTTTAAAAATAGGTACCGATAGGCATTTCAGATATAGAAGCCGATAGGCATTTCAAATATAGGTGCCGATAGGCATTCCAGATATGGTTGCCGATAGGCATTTCAAATATAGGTGCTGATAGGCATTTCAGATGTAGTTTCCGATAGGCATTTCAAAAATAGGTGTCGTTAGGCATTTCAGATATAGGTGTCGATAGGCATTTCAGATATAGGTGTCGATAGGCATTTCAGATATAGGTGTCGATAGGCATTTCAGATATAGGTGTTGATAGGCATTTCAGATATAGGTGTCGATAGGCATTTCAGATATAGCTGTCGATAGGCATTTCAGATATAGGTGTCGATAGGCATTTCAGATATAGGTGTCGATAGGCATTTCAGATATAGGTGCCGATAGGCATTTCAGATATAGTTGCCGATTGGCATTTTAAAAATAGGTGCCGATAGGCATTTCAGATATAGAAGCCGATAGGCATTTCAAATATAGGTGCCGATAGGCATTCCAGATATGGTTGCCGATAGGCTTTCAAATATAGGTGCTGATAGGCATTTCAGATGTAGTTTCCGATAGGCATTTCAAAAATAGGTGTCGATAGGCATTTCAGATATAGGTGTCGATAGGCATTTCAGATATATGTGTCGATAGGCATTTCAGATATAGTTGCCGATTGGCATTTTGAAAATAGGTGCCGATAGGCATTTTAGATATAGAAGCCGATAGGCATTTTAAATATAGGTGCTGATAGGCATTTCAGATGTAGTTTCCGATAGGCATTTCAAAAATAGGTGTCGATAGGCATTTCAGATATAGGTGTCGATAGGCATTTCAGATATAGGTGTCGATAGGCATTTCAGATATAGGTGTCGATAGGCATTTCAGATATAGGTGTCGATAGGCATTTCAGATATAGGTGTCGATAGGCATTTCAGATATAGGTGTCGATAGGCATTTCAGATATAGGTGTCGATAGGCATTTCAGATATAGGTGTCGATAGGCATTTCAGATATAGGTGTCGATAGGCATTTCAGATATAGGTGTCGATAGGCATTTCAGATATAGGTGTCGATAGGCATTTCAGATATAGGTGCCGATAGGCATTTCAGATATAGTTGCCGATTGGCATTTTAAAAATAGGTGCCGATAGGCATTTCAGATATAGAAGCCGATAGGCATTTCAAATATAGGTGCCGAAAGGCATTCCAGATATGGCTGCCGATAGGCATTTCAAATATAGGTGCTGATAGGCATTTCAGATGTAGTTTCCGATAGGCATTTCAAAAATAAGTGTCGATATGCATTTCAGATATAGGTGTCGATAGGCATTTCAGATATAGGTGTCGATAGGCATTTCAGATATAGGTGTCGATAGGCATTTCAGATATAGGTGTCGATAGGCATTTCAGATACAGGTGTCGATAGGCATTTCAGATATAGGTGTCGATAGGCATTTCAGATATAGGTGTCGATAGGCATTTAAGATATAGGTGTCGATAGGCATTTCAGATATAGGTGTCGATAGGCATTTCAGATATAGGTGTCGATAGGCATTTCAGATATAGGTGCCGATAGGCATTTCAGATATAGTTGCCGATTGGCATTTTAAAAATAGGTGCCGATAGGCATTTCAGATATAGAAGCCGATAGGCATTTCAAATATAGGTGCTGATAGGCATTTCAGATGTAGTTTCCGATAGGCATTTCAAAAATAGGTGTCGATAGGCATTTCAGATATAGGTGTCGATAGGCATTTCAGATATAGGTGTCGATAGGCATTTCAGATATAGGTGTCGATAGGCATTTCAGATATAGGTGTCGATAGGCATTTCAGATATAGGTGTCGATAGGCATTTCAGATATAGGTGTCGATAGGCATTTCAGATATAGGTGTCTATAGGCATTTCAGATATAGGTGTCGATAGGCATTTCAGATATAGGTGTCGATAGGCATTTCAGATATAGGTGTCGATAGGCATTTCAGATATAGGTGTCGATAGGCATTTCAGATATAGGTGTCGATAGGCATTTAAGATATAGGTGTCGATAGGCATTTCAGATATAGGTGCCGATAGGCATTTCAGATATAGTTGCCGATTGGCATTTTAAAAATAGGTGCCGATAGGCATTTCAGATATAGAAGCCGATAGGCATTTCAAATATAGGTGCCGATAGGCATTCCAGATATAGTTGCCGATAGGCATTTCAAATATAGGTGCTGATAGGCATTTCAGATGTAGTTTCCGATAGGCATTTCAAAAATAGGTGTCGATAGGCATTTCAGATATAGGTGTCGATAGGCATTTCAGATATAGGTGTCGATAGGCATTTCAGATATAGGTGTCGATAGGCATTTCAGATATAGGTGTCGATAGGCATTTCAGATATAGGTGTCGATAGGCATTTCAGATATAGGTGTCGATAGGCATTTCAGATATAGGTGTCGATAGGCATTTCAGATATAGGTGTCGATAGGCATTTCAGATATAGGTGTCGATAGGCATTTTAGATATAGGTGCCGATAGGCATTTCAGATATAGTTGCCGATTGGCATTTTAAAAATAGGTGCCGATAGGCATTTCAGATATAGAAGCCGATAGGCATTTCAAATATAGTTGCCGATAGGCATTCCAGATATGGTTGCCGATAGGCATATCAAATATAGGTGCTGATAGGCATTTCAGATGTAGTTTTCGATAGGCATTTCAAAAATAGGTGTCGATAGGCATTTTAGATATAGGTGTCGATAGGCATTTCAGATATAGGTGTCGATAGGCATTTCAGATATAGGTGTCGATAGGCATTTCAGATATAGGTGTCGATAGGCATTTCAGATATAGGTGTCGATAGGCATTTCAGATATAGGTGTCGATAGGCATTTCAGATATAGGTGTCGATAGGCATTTCAGATATAGGTGCCGATAGGCATTTCAGATATAGTTGCCGATTGGCATTTTAAAAATAGGTGCCGATAGGCATTTCAGATATAGAAGCCGATAGGCATTTCAAATATAGGTGCCGATAGGCATTCCAGATATGGCTGCCGATAGGCATTTCAAATATAGGTGCTGATAGGCATTTTAGATGTAGTTTCCGATAGGCATTTCAAAAATAGGTGTCGATAGGCATTTCAGATATAGGTGTCGATAGGCATTTCAGATATAGGTGTCGATAGGCATTTCAGATATAGGTGTCGATAGGCATTTCAGATATAGGTGTCGATAGGCATTTCAGATATAGGTGTCGATAGGCATTTCAGATATAGGTGTCGATAGGCATTTCAGATATAGGTGTCGATAGGCATTTCAGATATAGGTGCCGATAGGCATTTCAGATATAGTTGCCGATAGGCATTTTAAAAATAGGTGCCGATAGGCATTTCAGATAAAGAAGCCGATAGGCATTTCAAATATAGGTGCCGATAGGCATTCCAGATATGGTTGCCGATAGGCATTTCAAATATAGGTGCTGATAGGCATTTCAGATGTAGTTTCCGATAGGCATTTCAAAAATAGGTGTCGATAGGCATTTCAGATATAGGTGTCGATAGGCATTTCAGATATAGGTGTCGATAGGCATTTCAGATATATGTGTCGATAGGCATTTCAGATATAGGTGTCGATAGGCATTTCAGATATAGGTGTCGATAGGCATTTCAGATATAGGTGTCGATAGGCATTTCAGATATAGGTGCCGATAGGCATTTCAGATATAGTTGCCGATAGGCATTTTAAAAATAGGTGCCGATAGGCATTTCAGATAAAGAAGCCGATAGGCATTTCAAATATAGGTGCCGATAGGCATTCCAGATATGGTTGCCGATAGGCATTTCAAATATAGGTGCTGATAGGCATTTCAGATGTAGTTTCCGATAGGCATTTCAAAAATAGGTGTCGATAGGCATTTCAGATATAGGTGTCGATAGGCATTTCAGATATAGGTGTCGATAGGCATTTCAGATATAGGTGTCGATAGGCATTTCAGATATAGGTGTCGATAGGCATTTCAGATATAGGTGTCGATAGGCATTTCAGATATAGGTGTCGATAGGCATTTCAGATATAGGTGTCGATAGGCATTTCAGATATAGGTGTCGATAGGCATTTCAGATATAGGTGTCGATAGGCATTTTAGATATAGGTGCCGATAGGCATTTCAGATATAGTTGCCGATTGGCATTTTAAAAATAGGTGCCGATAGGCATTTCAGATATAGAAGCCGATAGGCATTTCAAATATAGTTGCCGATAGGCATTCCACATATGGTTGCCGATAGGCATATCAAATATAGGTGCTGATAGGCATTTCAGATGTAGTTTTCGATAGGCATTTCAAAAATAGGTGTCGATAGGCATTTTAGATATAGGTGTCGATAGGCATTTCAGATATAGGTGTCGATAGGCATTTCAGATATAGGTGTCGATAGGCATTTCTGATATAGGTGTCGATAGGCATTTCAGATATAGGTGTCGATAGGCATTTCAGATATAGGTGTCGATAGGCATTTCAGATATAGGTGTCGATAGGCATTTCAGATATAGGTGCCGATAGGCATTTCAGATATAGTTGCCGATTGGCATTTTAAAAATAGGTGCCGATAGGCATTTCAGATATAGAAGCCGATAGGCATTTCAAATATAGGTGCCGATAGGCATTCCAGATATGGCTGCCGATAGGCATTTCAAATATAGGTGCTGATAGGCATTTTAGATGTAGTTTCCGATAGGCATTTCAAAAATAGGTGTCGATAGGCATTTCAGATATAGGTGTCGATAGGCATTTCAGATATAGGTGTCGATAGGCATTTCAGATATAGGTGTCGATAGGCATTTCAGATATAGGTGTCGATAGGCATTTCAGATATAGGTGTCGATAGGCATTTCAGATATAGGTGTCGATAGGCATTTCAGATATAGGTGTCGATAGGCATTTCAGATATAGGTGCCGATAGGCATTTCAGATATAGTTGCCGATAGGCATTTTAAAAATAGGTGCCGATAGGCATTTCAGATAAAGAAGCCGATAGGCATTTCAAATATAGGTGCCGATAGGCATTCCAGATATGGTTGCCGATAGGCATTTCAAATATAGGTGCTGATAGGCATTTCAGATGTAGTTTCCGATAGGCATTTCAAAAATAGGTGTCGATAGGCATTTCAGATATAGGTGTCGATAGGCATTTCAGATATAGGTGTCGATAGGCATTTCAGATATAGGTGTCGATAGGCATTTCAGATATAGGTGTCGATAGGCATTTCAGATATAGGTGTCGATAGGCGTTTCAGATATAGGTGTCGATAGGCATTTCAGATATAGGTGTCGATAGGCATTTCAGATATAGGTGCCGATAGGCATTTCAGATATAGTTGCCGATTGGCATTTTAAAAATAGGTACCGATAGGCATTTCAGATATAGAAGCCGATAGGCATTTCAAATATAGGTGCCGATAGGCATTCCAGATATGGTTGCCGATAGGCATTTCAAATATAGGTGCTGATAGGCATTTCAGATGTAGTTTCCGATAGGCATTTCAAAAATAGGTGTCGATAGGCATTTCAGATATAGGTGTCGATAGGCATTTCAGATATAGGTGTCGATAGGCATTTCAGATATAGGTGTCGATAGGCATTTCAGATATAGGTGTTAATAGGCATTTCAGATATAGGTGTCGATAGGCATTTCAGATATAGCTGTCGATAGGCATTTTAGATATAGGTGTCGATAGGCATTTCAGATATAGGTGTCGATAGGCATTTCAGATATAGGTGTCGATAGGCATTTCAGATATAGGTGTCGATAGGCATTTCAGATATAGGTGTCGATAGGCATTTCAGATATAGGTGTCGATAGGCATTTCAGATATAGGTGCCGATAGGCATTTCAGATATAGTTGCCGATTGGCATTTTAAAAATAGGTGCCGATAGGCATTTCAGATATAGAAGCCGATAGGCATTTCAAATATAGGTGCCGATAGGCATTCCAGATATGGTTGCCGATAGGCATTTCAAATATAGGTGCTGATAGGCATTTCAGATGTAGTTTCCGATAGGCATTTCAAAAATAGGTGTCGATAGGCATTTCAGATATAGGTGTCGATAGGCATTTCAGATATAGGTGTCGATAGGCATTTCAGATATATGTGTCGATAGGCATTTCAGATATAGGTGTCGATAGGCATTTCAGATATAGGTGTCGATAGGCATTTCAGATATAGGTGTCGATAGGCATTTCAGATATAGGTGTCGATAGGCACTTCAGATATAGGTGCCGATAGGCCTTTCAGATATAGTTGCCGATTGGCATTTTAAAAATAGGTGCCCATAGGCATTTCAGATACAGAAGCCGATAGGCATTTCAAATATAGGTGCCGATAGGCATTCCAGATATGGTTGCCGATAGGCATTTCAAATATAGGTTCTGATAGGCATTTCAGATGTAGTTTCCGACAGGCATTTCAAAAATAGGTGTCGATAGGCATTTCAGATATAGGTGTCGATAGGCATTTCAGATATAGGTGTCGATAGGCATTTAAGATATAAGTGTCGATAGGCATTTCAGATATAGGTGTCGATAGGCATTTCAGATATAGGTGTCGATAGGCATTTCAGATATAGGTGTCGATAGGCATTTCAGATATAGGTGTCGATAGGCATTTCAGATATAGGTGTCGATAGGCATTTTAGATATAGGTGTCGATAGGCATTTCAGATATAGGTGTCGATATGCATTTCAGATATAGGTGCCGATAGGCATCTCAGATATAGTTGCCGATTGGCATTTTTAAAATAGGTGCCGATAGGCATTTCAGATATAGAAGCCGATAGGCATTTCAAATATAGGTGCCGATAGGCATTCCAGATATGGTTGCCGATAGGCATTTCAAATATAGGTGCTGATAGGCATTTCAGATGTAGTTTCCGATAGGCATTTCAAAAATAGGTGTCGATAGGCATTTCAGATATAGGTGTCGATAGGCATTTCAGATATAGATGTCGATAGGCATTTCAGATATAGGTGTCGATAGGCATTTCAGATATAGGTGTCGATAGGCATTTCAGATATAGGTGTCGATAGGCATTTCAGATATAGGTGTCGATAGGCATTTCAGATATAGGTGTCGATAGGCATTTCAGATATAGGTGCCGATAGGCATTTCAGATATAGTTGCCGATTGGCATTTTAAAAATAGGTGCCGATAGGCATTTCAGATATAGAAGCCGATAGGCATTTCAAATATAGGTGCCGATAGGCATTCCAGATATGGTTGCCGATAGGCATTTCAAATATAGGTGCTGATAGGCATTTCAGATGTAGTTTCCGATAGGCATTTCAAAAATAGGTGTCGATAGGCATTTCAGATATAGGTGTCGATAGGCATTTCAGATATAGGTGTCGATAGGCATTTCAGATATAGGTGTCGATAGGCATTTCAGATATAGGTGTCGATAGGCATTTCAGATATAGGTGTCGATAGGCATTTCAGATATAGGTGTCGATAGGCATTTCAGATATAGGTGCCGATAGGCATTTCAGATATAGTTGCCGATTGGCATTTTAAAAATAGGTGCCGATAGGCATTTCAGATATAGAAGCCGATAGGCATTTCAAATAAAGGTGCCGATAGGCATTCCAGATATGGTTGCAGATAGGCATTTCAAATATAGGTGCTGATAGGCATTTCAGATGTAGTTTCCGATAGGCATTTCAAAAATAGGTGTCGATAGGCATTTCAGATATAGGTGTCGATAGGCATTTCAGATATAGGTGTCGATAGGCATTTCAGATATAGGTGTCGATAGGCATATCAGATATAGGTGTCGATAGGCATTTCAGATATAGGTGTCGATAGGCATTTCAGATATAGGTGTCGATAGGCATTTCAGATATAGGTGTCGATAGGCATTTCAGATATAGGTGCCGATAGGCATTTCAGATATAGTTGCCGATTGGCATTTTAAAAATAGGTGCCGATAGGCATTTCAGATATAGAAGCCGTTAGGCATTTCAAATATAGGTGCCGATAGGCATTCCAGATATGGTTGCCGATAGGCATTTCAAATATAGGTGCTGATAGGCATTTCAGATGTAGTTTCCGATAGGCATTTCAAAAATAGGTGTCGATAGGCATTTCAGATATAGGTGTCGATAGGCATTTCAGATATAGGTGTCGATAGGCATTTCAGATATAGGTGTCGATAGGCATTTCAGATATAGGTGTCGATAGGCATTTCAGATATAGGTGTCGATAGGCATTTCAGATATAGGTGTCGATAGGCATTTCAGATATAGGTGTCGATAGGCATTTCAGATATAGGTGCCGATAGGCATTTCAGATATAGTTGCCGATTGGCATTTTAAAAATAGGTGCCGATAGGCATTTCAGATATAGAAGCCGATAGGCATTTCAAATATAGGTGCCGATAGGCATTCCAGATATGGTTGCCGATAGGCATTTCAAATATAGGTGCTGATAGGCATTTCAGATGTAGTTTCCGATAGGCATTTCAAAAATAGGTGTCGATAGGCATTTCAGATATAAGTGTCGATAGGCATTTCAGATATAGGTGTCGATAGGCATTTCAGATATAGGTGTCGATAGGCATTTCAGATATAGGTGTCGATAGGCATTTCAGATATAGGTGTCGATAGGCATTTCAGATATAGGTGTCGATAGGCATTTCAGATATAGGTGTCGATAGGCATTTTACATATAGGTGTCGATAGGCATTTCAGATATAGGTGCCGATAGGCATTTCAGATATAGTTGCCGATTGGCATTTTAAAAATAGGTGCCGATAGGCATTTCAGATATAGAAGCCGATAGGCATTTCAAATATAGGTGCCGATAGGCATTCCAGATATGGTTGCCGATAGGCATTTCAAATATAGGTGCTGATAGGCATTTCAGATGTAGTTTCCGATAGGCATTTCAAAAATAGGTGTCGATAGGCATTTCAGATATAGGTGTCGATAGGCATTTCAGATATAGGTGTCGATAGGCATTTCAGATATAGGTGTCGATAGGCATTTCAGATATAGGTGTCGATAGGCATTTCAGATATAGGTGTCGATAGGCATTTTAGATATAGGTGTCGATTGGCATTTTAGATATAGGTGTCGATAGGCATTTCAGATATAGGTGTCGATAGGCATTTCAGATATAGGTGTCGATAGGCATTTCAGATATAGGTGTCGATAGGCATTTCAGATATAGGTGCCGATAGGCATTTCAGATATAGTTGCCGATTGGCATTTTAAAAATAGGTGCCGATAGGCATTTCAGATATAGAAGCCGATAGGCATTTCAAATATAGGTGCCGATAGGCATTCCAGATATGGTTGCCGATAGGCAATTTAAATATAGGTGCTGATAGGCATTTTAGATGTAGTTTCCGATAGGCATTTCAAAAATAGGTGTCGATAGGCATTTCAGATATAGGTGTCGATAGGCATTTCAGATATAGGTGTCGATAGGCATTTCAGATATAGGTGTCGATAGGCATTTCAGATATAGGTGTCGATATGCATTTCAGATATAGGTGCCGATAGGCATTTCAGATATAGTTGCCGATTCGCATTTTTAAAATAGGTGCCGATAGGCATTTCAGATATAGAAGCCGATAGGCATTTCAAATATAGGTGCCGATAGGCATTCCAGATATGGTTGCCGATAGGCATTTCAAATATAGGTGCTGATAGGCATTTCAGATGTAGTTTCCGATAGGCATTTCAAAAATAGGTGTCGATAGGCATTTCAGATATAGGTGTCGATAGGCATTTCAGATATAGGTGTCGATAGGCATTTCAGATATAGGTGTCGATAGGCATTTCAGATATAGGTGTCGATAGGCATTTCAGATATAGGTGTCGATAGGCATTTCAGATATAGGTGTCGATAGGCATTTCAGATATAGGTGTCGATAGGCATTTCAGATATAGGTGTCGATAGGCATTTCAGATATAGGTGCCGATAGGCATTTCAGATATAGTTGCCGATTGGCATTTTAAAAATAGGTGCCGATAGGCATTTCAGATATAGAAGCCGATAGGCATTTCAAATATAGGTGCCGATAGGCATTCCAGATATGGTTGCCGATAGGCATTTCAAATATAGGTGCTGATAGGCATTTCAGATGTAGTTTCCGATAGGCATTTCAAAAATAGGTGTCGATAGGCATTTCAGATATAGGTGTCGATAGGCATTTCAGATATAGGTGTCGATAGGCATTTCAGATATAGGTGTCGATAGGCATTTCAGATATAGGTGTCGATAGGCATTTCAGATATAGGTGTCGATAGGCATTTCAGATATAGGTGTCGATAGGCATTTCAGATATAGGTGCCGATAGGCATTTCAGATATAGTTGCCGATTGGCATTTTAAAAATAGGTGCCGATAGGCATTTCAGATATAGAAGCCGATAGGCATTTCAAATATAGGTGCCGATAGGCATTCCAGATATGGTTGCCGATAGGCATTTCAAATATAGGTGCTGATAGGCATTTCAGATGTAGTTTCCGATAGGCATTTCAAAAATAGGTGTCGATAGGCATTTCAGATATAGGTGTCGATAAGCATTTCAGATATAGGTGTCGATAGGCATTTCAGATATAGGTGTCGATAGGCATTTCAGATATAGGTGTCGATAGGCATTTCAGATATAGGTGTCGATAGGCATTTCAGATATAGGTGGCGATTGGCATTTTAGATATAGGTGTCGATAGGCATTTCAGATATAGGTGTCGATAGGCATTTCAGATATAG
>JAVRKA010001026.1:0-31560 GCA_034508555.1 Venustoraphidia nigricollis | reverse complement strand
TTCAGATATAAGTGCCGATAGGCATTTCAGATATAGTTGCCGATTGGCATTTTAAAAATAGGTGCCGATAGGCATTTCAGATATAGAAGCCGATAGGCATTTCAAATATAGGTGCCGATAGGCATTCCAGATATGGTTGCCGATAGGCATTTCAAATATAGGTGCTGATAGGCATTTCAGATGTAGTTTCCGATAGGCATTTCAAAAATAGATGTCGATAGGCATTTCAGATATAGGTGTCGATAGGCATTTCAGATATAGGTGTCGATAGGCATTTCAGATATAGGTGACGATAGGCATTTCAGATATAGGTGTCGATAGGCATATCAGATATTGGTGTCGATAGGCATTTCAGATATAGGTGTCGATAGGCATTTCAGATATAGGTGTCGATAGGCATTTCAGATATAGGTGTCGATAGGCATTTCAGATATAGGTGCCGATAGGCATTTCAGATATAGTTACCGATTGGCATTTTAAAAATAGGTGCCGATAGGCATTTCAGATATAGAAGCCGATAGGCATTTCAAATATAGGTGCCGATAGGCATTCCAGATATGGTTGCCGATAGGCATTTCAAATATAGGTGCTGATAGGCATTTCAGATGTAGTTTCCGATAGGCATTTCAAAAATAGGTGTCGATAGGCATTTCAGATATAGGTGTCGATAGGCATTTCAGATATAGGTGTCGATAGGCATTTCAGATATAGGTGTCGATAGGCATTTCAGATATAGGTGTCGATAGGCATTTCAGATATAGGTGTCGATAGGCATTTCAGATATAGGTGTCGATAGGCATTTCAGATATAGGTGTCGATAGGCATTTCAGATATAGGTGCCGATAAGCATTTCAGATATAGTTGCCGATTGGCATTTTAAAAATAGGTGCCGATAGGCATTTCAGATATAGAAGCCGATAGGCATTTTAAATATAGTTGCCGATAGGCATTCCAGATATGGTTGCCGATAGGCATTTTAAATATAGGTGCTGATAGGCATTTCAGATGTAGTTTCCGATAGGCATTTCAAAAATAGGTGTCGATAGGCATTTCAGATATAGGTGTCGATAGGCATTTCAGATATAGGTGTCGATAGGCATTTCAGATATAAGTGTCGATAGGCATTTCAGATATAGGTGTCGATAGGCATTTCAGATATAGGTGTTGATAGGCATTTCAAATATAGGTGTCGATAGGCATTTCAGATATAGGTGTCAATAGGCATTTCAGATATAGGTGTCGATAGGCATTTCAGATATAGGTGTCGATAGGCATTTCAGATATAGGTGCCGATAGGCATTTCAGATATAGTTGCCGATTGGCATTTTAAAAATAGGTGCCGATAGGCATTTCAGATATAGAAGCCGATAGGCATTTCAAATATAGGTGCCGATAGGCATTCCAGATATGGTTGCCGATAGGCATTTCAAATATAGGTGCTGATAGGCATTTCAGATGTAGTTTCCGATAGGCATTTCAAAAATAGGTGTCGATAGGCATTTCAGATATAGGTGACGATAGGCATTTCAGATATAGGTGTCGATGGGCATTTCAGATATAGGTGTCGATAGGCATTTCAGATATAGGTGTCGATAGGCATTTCAGATACAGGTGTCGATAGGCATTTCAGATATAGGTGTCGATAGGCATTTCAGATATAGGTGTCGATAGGCATTTCAGATATAGGTGTCGATAGGCATTTCAGATATAGGTGCCGATAGGCATTTCAGATATAGTTGCCGATTGGCATTTCAGATATAGTTGCCGATTGGCATTTTAAAAATAGGTGCCGATAGGCATTTCAGATATAGAAGCCGATAGGCATTTCAAATATAGGTGCCGATAGGCATTCCAGATATGTTTGCCGATAGGCATTTCAAATATAGGTGCTGATAGGCATTTCAGATGTAGTTTCCGATAGGCATTTCAAAAATAGGTGTCGATAGGCATTTCAGATATAGGTGTCGATAGGCATTTCAGATATAGGTGTCGATAGGCATTTCAGATATAGGTGTCGATAGGCATTTCAGATATAGGTGTCGATAGGCATTTCAGATATAGGTGTCGATAGGCATTTCAGATATAGGTGTCGATAGGCATTTCAGATATAGGTGTCGATAGGCATTTCAGATATAGGTGCCGATAGGCATTTCAGATATAGTTGCCGATTGGCTTTTTAAAAATAGGTGCCGATAGGCATTTCAGATATAGAAGCCGATAGGCATTTTAAATATAGGTGCCGATAGGCATTCCAGATATGGTTGCCGATAGGCATTTCAAATACAGGTGCTGATAGGCATTTCAGATGTAGTTTCCGATAGGCATTTCAAAAATAGGTGTCGATAGGCATTTCAGATATAGGTGTCGATAGGCATTTCAGATATAGGTGTCGATAGGCATTTCAGATATAGGTGTCGATAGGCATTTCAGATATAGGTGTCGATAGGCATTTCAGATATAGGTGTCGATAGGCATTTCAGATATAGGTGTCGATATACATTTCAGATATAGGTGTCGATAGGCATTTCAGATATAGGTGCCGATAGGCATTTCAGATATAGTTGCCGATTGGCATTTTAAAAATAGGTGCCGATAGGCATTTCAGATATAGAAGCCGATAGGCATTTCAAATATAGGTGCCGATAGGCATTCCAGATATGGTTGCCGATAGGCATTTCAAATATAGGTGCTGATAGGCATTTCAGATGTAGTTTCCGATAGGCATTTCAAAAATAGGTGTCGATAGGCATTTCAGATATAGGTGTCGATAGGCATTTCAGATATAGGTGTCGATAGGCATTTCAGATATACGTGTCGATAGGCATTTCAGATATAGGTGTCGATAGGCATTTCAGATATAGGTGTCGATAGGCATTTCAGATATAGGTGTCGATAGGCATTTCAGATATAGGTGTCGATAGGCATTTCAGATATAGGTGCCGATAGGCATTTCATTATAGTTGCCGATTGGCATTTTAAAAATAGGTGGCGATAGGCATTTCAGATATAAAAGCCCGATAGGCATTTCAAATATAGGTGCCGATAGGCATTTCAGATATGGTTGCCGATAGGCATTTCAAATATAGGTGCTGATAGGCATTTCAGATGTAGTTTCCGATAGGCATTTCAAAAATAGGTGTCGATAGGCATTTCAGATATAGGTGTCGATAGGCATTTCAGATATAGGTGTCGATAGGCATTTCAGATATAGGTGTCGATAGGCATTTCAGATATAGGTGTCGATAGGCATTTCAGATATAGGTGTCGATAGGCATTTCAGATATAGGTGTCGATAGGCATTTCAGATATAGGTGTCGATAGGCATTTCAGATATAGGTGCCGATAGGCATTTCAGTTATAGTTGCCGATTGGCATTTAAAAATAGGTGCCGATAGGCATTTCAGATATAGAAGCCGATAGGCATTTCAAATATAGGTGCCGATAGGCATTCCAGATATGGTTGCCGATAGGCATTTCAAATATAGGTGCTGATAGGCATTTCAGATGTAGTTTCCGATAGGCATTTCAAAAATAGGTGTCGATAGGCATTTCAGATATAGGTGTCGATAGGCATTTCAGATATAGGTGTCTAAAGGCATTTCAGATATAGGTGTCGATAGGCATTTCAGATATTGGTGTCGATAGGCATTTCAGATATAGGTGTCGATAGGCATTTCAGATATAGGTGTCGATAGGCATTTCAGATATAGGTGTCGATAGGCATTTCAGATATAGGTGCCGATAGGCATTTCAGATATAGTTGCCGATTGGCATTTTAAAAATAGGTGCCGATAGGCATTTCAGATATAGAAGCCGATAGGCATTTCAAATATAGGTGCCGATAGGCATTCCAGATATGGTTGCCGATAGGCATTTCAAATATAGGTGCTGATAGGCATTTCAGATGTAGTTTCCGATAGGCATTTCAAAAATAGGTGTCGATAGGCATTTCAGATATAGGTGTCGATAGGCATTTCAGATATAGGTGTCGATAGGCATTTCAGATATAGGTGACGATAGGCATTTCAGATATATGTGTCGATAGGCATTTCAGATATAGGTGTCGATAGGCATTTCAGATATAGGTGTCGATAGGCATTTCAGATATAGGTGTCGATAGGCATTTCAGATATAGGTGTCGATAGGCATTTCAGATAAAGGTGCCGATAGGCATTTCAGATATAGTTACCGATTGGCATTTTAAAAATAGGTGCCGATAGGCATTTCAGATATAGAAGCCGATAGGCATTTCAAATATAGGTGCCGATAGGCATTCCAGATATGGTTGCCGATAGGCATTTCAAATATAGGTGCTGATAGGCATTTCAGATGTAGTTTCCGATAGGCATTTCAAAAATAGGTGTCGATAGGCATTTCAGATATAGGTGTCGATAGGCATTTCAGATATAGGTGTCGATAGGCATTTCAGATATAGGTGTCGATAGGCATTTCAGATATAGGTGTCGATAGGCATTTCAGATATAGGTGTCGATAGGCATTTCAGATATAGGTGTCGATAGGCATTTCAGATATAGGTGTCGATAGGCATTTCAGATATAGGTGTCGATAGGCATTTCAGATATAGGTGTCGATAGGCATTTCAGATATAGGTGCCGATAGGCATTTCAGATATAGTTGCCGATTGGCATTTTAAAAATAGGTGCCGATAGGCATTTCAGATATAGAAGCCGATAGGCATTTCAAATATAGGTGCCGATAGGCATTCCAGATATGGTTGCCGATAGGCATTTCAAATATAGGTGCTGATAGGCATTTCAGATGTAGTTTCCGATAGGCATTTCAAAAATAGGTGTCGATAGGCATTTCAGATATAGGTGTCGATAGGCATTTCAGATATAGGTGTCGATAGGCATTTCAGATATAGGTGTCGATAGGCATTTCAGATATAGGTGTCGATAGGCATTTCAGATATAGGTGTCGATAGGCATTTCAGATATAGGTGTCGATAGGCATTTCAGATATAGGTGTCGATAGGCATTTCAGATATAGGTGTCGATAGTCATTTCAGATATAGGTGTCGATAGGCATTTCAGATATAGGTGCCGATAGGCATTTCAGATATAGTTGCCGATTGGCATTTTAAAAATAGGTGCCGATAGGCATTTCAGATATAGAAGCCGATAGGCATTTCAAATATAGGTGCCGATAGGCATTCCAGATATGGTTGCCGATAGGCATTTCAAAAATAGGTGCTGATAGGCATTTCAGATGTAGTTTCCGATAGGCATTTCAGATATAGGTGTCGATAGGCATTTCAGATATAGGTGTCGATAGGCATTTCAGATATAGGTGTCGATAGGCATTTCAGATATAGGTGTCGATAGGCATTTCAGATATAGGTGTCGATAGGCATTTCAGATATAGGTGTCGATAGGCATTTCAGATATAGGTGTCGATAGGCATTTCAGATATAGGTGTCGATAGGCATTTCAGATATAGGTGCCGATAGGCATTTCAGATATAGTTGCCGATTGGCATTTTAAAAATAGGTGCCGATAGGCATTTCAGATATAGAAGCCGATAGGCATTTCAAATATAGGTGCCGATAGGCATTCCAGATATGGTTGCCGATAGGCATTTCAAATATAGGTGCTGATAGGCATTTCAGTTGTAGTTTCCGATAGGCATTTCAAAAATAGGTGTCGATAGGCATTTCAGATATAGGTGTCGATAGGCATTTCAGATATAGGTGTCGATAGGCATTTCAGATATAGGTGTCGATAGGCATTTAAGATATAGGTGTCGATAGGCATTTCAGATATAGGTGTCGATAGGCATTTCAGATATAGGTGTCGATAGGCATTTCAGATATAGGTGTCGATAGGCATTTCAGATATAGGTGCCGATAGGCATTTCAGATATAGTTGCCGATTGGCATTTTAAAAATAGGTGCCGATAGGCATTTCAGATATAGAAGCCGATAGGCATTTCAAATATAGGTGCCGATAGGCATTCCAGATATGGTTGCCGATAGGCATTTCAAATATAGGTGCTGATAGGCATTTCAGATGTAGTTTCCGATAGGCATTTCAAAAATAGGTGTCGATAGGCATTTCAGATATAGGTGTCGATAGGCATTTCAGATATAGGTGTCGATAGGCATTTCAGATATAGGTGTCGATAGGCATTTCAGATATAGGTGTCGATAGGCATTTCAGATATAGGTGTCGATAGGCATTTCAGATATAGGTGTCGATAGTCATTTCAGATATAGGTGTCGATAGGCAATTCAGATATAGGTGCCGATAGGCATTTCAGATATAGTTGCCGATTGGCATTTTAAAAATAGGTGCCGATAGGCATTTCAGATATAGAAGCCGATAGGCATTTCAAATATAGGTGCCGATAGGCATTCCAGATATGGTTGCCGATAGGCATTTCAAATATAGGTGCTGATAGGCATTTCAGATGTAGTTTCCGATAGGCATTTCAAAAATAGGTGTCGATAGGCATTTCAGATATAGGTGTCGATAGGCATTTCAGATATAGGTGTCGATAGGCATTTCAGATATAGGTGTCGATAGGCATTTCAGATATAGGTGTCGATAGGCATTTCAGATACAGGTGTCGATAGGCATTTCAGATATAGGTGTCGATAGGCATTTCAGATATAGGTGTCGATAGGCATTTCAGATATAGGTGTCGATAGGCATTTCAGATATAGGTGCCGATAGGCATTTCAGATATAGTTGCCGATTGGCATTTTAAAAATAGGTGCCGATAGGCATTTCAGATATAGAAGCCGATAGGCATTTCAAATATAGGTGCCGATAGGCATTCCAGATATGGTTGCCGATAGGCATTTCAAATATAGGTGCTGATAGGCATTTCAGATGTAGTTTCCGATAGGCATTTCAAAAATAGGTGTCGATAGGCATTTCAGATATAGGTGTCGATAGGCATTTCAGATATAGGTGTCGATAGGCATTTCAGATATAGGTGTCGATAGGCATTTCAGATATAGGTGTCGATAGGCATTTCAGATATAGGTGTCGATAGGCATTTCAGATATAGGTGTCGATAGGCATTTCAGATATAGGTGTCGATAGTCATTTCAGATATAGGTGCCGATAGGCATTTCAGATATAGTTGCCGATTGGCATTTTAAAAATAGGTGCCGATAGGCATTTCAGATATAGAAGCCGATAGGCATTTCAAATATAGGCGCCAATAGGCATTCCAGATATGGTTGCCGATAGGCATTTCAAATACAGGTGCTGATAGGCATTTCAAATAGAGTTTCCGATAGGCATTTCAAAAATAGGTGTCGATAGGCATTTCAGATATAGGTGTCGATAGGCATTTCAGATATAGGTGTCGATAGGCATTTCAGATATAGGTGTCGATAGGCATTTCAGATATAGGTGTCGATAGGCATTTCAGATATAGGTGTCGATAGGCATTTCAAATATAGGTGCTGATAGGCATTTCAGATGTAGTTTCCGATAGGCATTTCAAAAATAGGTGTCGATAGGCATTCCAGATATGGTTGCTGATAGGCATTTCAAATATAGGTGCCGATAGGCATTCCAGATATGGTTGCCGATAGGCATTTCAAATATAGGTGCTGATAGGCATTTCAGATGTAGTTTCCGATAGGCATTTCAAAAATAGGTGTCGATAGGCATTTCAGATATAGGTGTCGATAGGCATTTCAGATATAGGTGTCGATAGGCATTTCAGATATAGGTGTCGATAGGCATTTCAGATATAGGTGTCGATAGGCATTTCAGATATAGGTGTCGATAGGCATTTCAGATATAGGTGTCGATAGGCATTTCAGATATAGGTGTCGATAGGCATTTCAGATATAGGTGTCGATAGGCATTTCAGATATAGGTGCCGATAGGCATTTCAGATATAGTTGCCGATTGGCAATTTAAAAATAGGTGCCGATAGGCATTTCAGATATAGAAGCCGATAGGCATTTCAAATATAGGTGCCGATAGGCATAATAGATATGGTTGCCGATAGGCATTTCAAATATAGGTGCTGATAGGCATTTCAGATGTAGTTTCCGATTGCATTTCAAAAATAGGTGTCGATAGGCATTTCAGATATAGGTGTCGATAGGCATTTCAGATATAGGTGTCGATAGGCATTTCAGATATAGGTGTCGATAGGCATTTCAGATATAGGTGTCGATAGGCATTTCAGATACAGGTGTCGATAGGCATTTCAGATATAGGTGTCGATAGGCATTTCAGATATAGGTGTCGATAGGCATTTCAGATATAGGTGTCGATAGGCATTTCAGATATAGGTGCCGATAGGCATTTCAGATATAGTTGCCGATTGGCATTTTAAAAATAGGTGCCGATAGGCATTTCAGATATAGAAGCCGATAGGCATTTCAAATATAGGTGCCGATAGGCATTCCAGATATGGTTGCCGATAGGCATTTCAAATATAGGTGCTGATAGGCATTTCAGATGTAGTTTCCGATAGGCATTTCAAAAATAGGTGTCGATAGGCATTTCAGATATAGGTGTCGATAGGCATTTCAGATATAGGTGTCGATAGGCATTTCAGATATAGGTGTCGATAGGCATTTCAGATATAGGTGTCGATAGGCATTTCAGATATAGGTGTCGATAGGCATTTCAGATATAGGTGTCGATAGGCATTTCAGATATAGGTGTCGATAGTCATTTCAGATATAGGTGCCGATAGGCATTTCAGATATAGTTGCCGATTGGCATTTTAAAAATAGGTGCCGATAGGCATTTCAGATATAGAAGCCGATAGGCATTTCAAATATAGGCGCCAATAGGCATTCCAGATATGGTTGCCGATAGGCATTTCAAATACAGGTGCTGATAGGCAATTAAAATAGAGTTTCCGATAGGCATTTCAAAAATAGGTGTCGATAGGCATTTCAGATATAGGTGTCGATAGGCATTTCAGATATAGGTGTCGATAGGCATTTCAGATATAGGTGTCGATAGGCATTTCAAATATAGGTGCTGATAGGCATTTCAGATGTAGTTTCCGATAGGCATTTCAAAAATAGGTGTCGATAGGCATTCCAGATATGGTTGCTGATAGGCATTTCAAATATAGGTGCCGATAGGCATTCCAGATATGGTTGCCGATAGGCATTTCAAATATAGGTGCTGATAGGCATTTCAGATGTAGTTTCCGATAGGCATTTCAAAAATAGGTGTCGATAGGCATTTCAGATATAGGTGTCGATAGGCATTTCAGATATAGGTGTCGATAGGCATTTCAGATATAGGTGTCGATAGGCATTTCAGATATAGGTGTCGATAGGCATTTCAGATATAGGTGTCGATAGGCATTTCAGATATAGGTGTCGATAGGCATTTCAGATATAGGTGTCGATAGGCATTTCAGATATAGGTGCCGATAGGCATTTCAGATATAGTTGCCAAATGGCAATTTAAAAATAGGTGCCGATAGGCATTTCAGATATAGAAGCCGATAGGCATTTCAAATATAGGTGCCGATAGGCATTCCAGATATGGTTGCCGATAGGCATTTCAAATATAGGTGCTGATAGGCATTTCAGATGTAGTTTCCGATTGCATTTCAAAAATAGGTGTCGATAGGCATTTCAGATATAGGTGTCGATAGGCATTTCAGATATAGGTGTCGATAGGCATTTCAGATATAGGTGTCGATAGGCATTTCAGATATAGGTGTCGATAGGCATTTCAGATATAGGTGTCGATAGGCATTTCAGATATAGGTGTCGATAGGCATTTCAGATATAGGTGTCGATAGGCATTTCAGATATAGGTGTCGATAGGCATTTCAGATATAGGTGCCGATAGGCATTTCAGATATAGTTGCCGATTGGCATTTTAAAAATAGGTGCCGATAGGCATTTCAGATATAGAAGCCGATAGGCATTTCAAATATAGGTGCCGATAGGCATTCCAGATATGGTTGCCGATAGGCAATTCAAATATAGGTGCTGATAGGCATTTTAGATGTAGTTTCCGATAGGCATTTCAAAAATAGGTGTCGATAGGCATTTCAGATATAGGTGTCGATAGGCATTTCAGATATAGGTGTCGATACGCATTTCAGATATAGGTGTCGATAGGCATTTCAGATATAGGTGTCGATAGGCATTTCAGATATAGGTGTCGATAGGCATTTCAGATATAGGTGTCGATAGGCATTTCAGATATAGGTGCCGATAGGCATTTCAGATATAGTTGCCGATTGGCATTTTAAAAATAGGTGCCGCTAGGCATTTTAGATATAGAAGCCGATACGCATTTCAAATATAGGTGCTGATAGGCATTCCAGATATGGTTGCTGATAGGCATTTCAAATATAGGTGCTGATAGGCATTTCAGATGTAGTTTCCGATAGGCATTTCAAAAATAGGTGTCGATAGGCATTTCAGATATAGGTGTCGATAGGCATTTCAGATATAGGTGTCTAAAGGCATTTCAGATATACGTGTCGATAGGCATTTCAGATATAGGTGTCGATAGGCATTTCAGATATAGGTGTCGATAGGCATTTCAGATATAAGTGTCGATAGGCATTTCAGATATAGGTGTCGATAGGCATTTCAGATATAAGTGCCGATAGGCATTTCAGATATAGTTGCCGATTGGCATTTTAAAAATAGGTGTCGATAGGCATTTCAGATATAGAAGCCGATAGGCATTTCAAATATAGGTGCCGATAGGCATTCCAGATATGTTTGCCGATAGGCATTTCAAATATAGGTGCTGATAGGCATTTCAGATGTAGTTTCCGATAGGCATTTCAAAAATAGGTGTCGATAGGCATTTCAGATATAGGTGTCGATAGGCATTTCAGATATAGGTGTCGATAGGCATTTTAGATATAGGTGACGATAGGCATTTCAGATATAGGTGTCGATAGGCATTTCAGATATAGGTGTCGATAGGCATTTCAGATATAGGTGTCGATAGGCATTTCAGATATAGGTGTCGATAGGCATTTCAGATATAGGTGTCGATAGGCATTTCAGATATAGGTGCCGATAGGCATTTCAGATATAGTTACCGATTGGCATTTTAAAAATAGGTGCCGATAGGCATTTCAGATATAGAAGCCGATAGGCATTTCAAATATAGGTGCCGATAGGCATTTCAGATATGGTTGCCGATAGGCATTTCAAATATAGGTGCTGATAGGCATTTCAGATGTAGTTTCCGATAGGCATTTCAAAAATAGGTGTCGAAAGGCATTTCAGATATAGGTGCCGATAGGCATTTCAGATATAAGTGTCGATAGGCATTTCAGATATAGGTGTCGATAGGCATTTCAGATATAGGTGTCGATAGGCATTTCAGATATAGGTGTCGATAGGCATTTCAGATTTAGGTGTCGATAGGCATTTCAGATATAGGTGTCGATAGGCATTTCAGATATAGGTGTCGATAGGCATTTCAGATATAGGTGCCGATAGGCATTTCAGATATAGTTGCCGATTGGCATTTTAAAAATAGGTGCCGATAGGCATTTCAGATATAGAAGCCGATAGGCATTTCAAATATAGGTGCCGATAGGCATTCCAGATATGGTTGCCGATAGGCATTTCAAATATAGGTGCTGATAGGCATTTCAGATGTAGTTTCCGATAGGCATTTCAAAAATAGGTGTCGATAGGCATTTCAGATATAGGTGTCGATAGGCATTTCAGATATAGGTGTCGATGGGCATTTCAGATATAGGTGTCGATAGGCATTTCAGATATAGGTGTCGATAGGCATTTCAGATATAGGTGTCGATAGGCATTTCAGATATAGGTGCCGATAGGCATTTCAGATATAGTTGCCGATTGGCATTTTAAAAATAGGTGCCGATAGGCATTTCAGATATAGAAGCCGATAGGCATTTCAAATATAGGTGCCGATAGGCATTCCAGATATGGTTGCCGATAGGCATTTCAAATATAGGTGCTGATAGGCATTTCAGATGTAGTTTCCGATAGGCATTTCAAAAATAGGTGTCGATAGGCATTTCAGATATAGGTGTCGATAGGCATTTCAGATATAGGTGTCGATGGGCATTTCAGATATAGGTGTCGATAGGCATTTCAGATATAGGTGTCGATAGGCATTTCAGATATAGGTGTCGATAGGCATTTCAGATATAGGTGCCGATAGGCATTTCAGATATAGTTGCCGATTGGCATTTTAAAAATAGGTGCCGATAGGCATTTCAGATATAGAAGCCGATAGGCATTTCAAATATAGGTGCCGATAGGCATTCCAGATATGGTTGCCGATAGGCATTTCAAATATAGGTGCTGATAGGCATTTCAGATGTAGTTTCCGATAGGCATTTCAAAAATAGGTGTCGATAGGCATTTCAGATATAGGTGTCGATAGGCATTTCAGATATAGGTGTCGATAGGCATTTCAGATATAGGTGTCGATAGGCATTTCAGATATAGGTGTCGATAGGCATTTCAGATATAGGTGTCGATAGGCATTTCAGATATAGGTGTCGATAGGCATTTCAGATATAGGTGCCGATAGGCATTTCAGATATAGTTGCCGATTGGCATTTTAAAAATAGGTGCCGATAGGCATTTCAGATATAGAAGCCGATAGGCATTTTAAATATAGGTGCCGATAGGCATTCCAGATATGGTTGCCGATAGGCATTTCAAATACAGGTGCTGATAGGCATTTCAGATGTAGTTTCCGATAGGCATTTCAAAAATAGGTGTCGATAGGCATTTCAGATATAGGTGTCGATAGGCATTTCAGATATAGGTGTCGATAGGCATTTCAGATATAGGTGTCGATAGGCATTTCAGATATAGGTGTCGATAGGCATTTCAGATATAGGTGTCGATAGGCATTTCAGATATAGGTGTCGATATACATTTCAGATATAGGTGTCGATAGGCATTTCAGATATAGGTGCCGATAGGCATTTCAGATATAGTTGCCGATTGGCATTTTAAAAATAGGTGCCGATAGGCATTTCAGATATAGAAGCCGATAGGCATTTCAAATATAGGTGCCGATAGGCATTCCAGATATGGTTGCCGATAGGCATTTCAAATATAGGTGCTGATAGGCATTTCAGATGTAGTTTCCGATAGGCATTTCAAAAATAGGTGTCGATAGGCATTTCAGATATAGGTGTCGATAGGCATTTCAGATATAGGTGTCGATAGGCATTTCAGATATAGGTGTCGATAGGCATTTCAGATATAGGTGTCGATAGGCATTTCAGATATAGGTGTCGATAGGCATTTCAGATATAGGTGTCGATAGGCATTTCAGATATAGGTGTCGATAGGCATTTCAGATATAGGTGTCGATAGGCATTTCAGATATAGGTGCCGATAGGCATTTCAGATATAGTTGCCGATTGGCAATTTAAAAATAGGTGCCGATAGGCATTTCAGATATAGAAGCCGATAGGCATTTCAAATATAGGTGCCGATAGGCATTCCAGATATGGTTGCCGATAGGCATTTCAAATATAGGTGCTGATAGGCATTTCAGATGTAGTTTCCGATAGGCATTTCAAAAATAGGTGTCGATAGGCATTTCAGATATAGGTGTCGATAGGCATTTCAGATATAGGTGTCGATAGGCATTTCAGATATAGGTGTCGATAGGCATTTCAGATATAGGTGTCGATAGGCATTTCAGATATAGGTGTCGATAGGCATTTCAGATATAGGTGTCGATAGGCATTTCAGATATAGGTGTCGATAGGCATTTCAGATATAGGTGCCGATAGGCATTTCAGATATAGTTGCCGATTGGCATTTTAAAAATAGGTGCCGATAGGCATTTCAGATATAGAAGCCGATAGGCATTTCAAATATAGGTGCCGATAGGCATTCCAGATATGGTTGCCGATAGGCATTTCAAATATAGGTGCTGATAGGCATTTCAGATATAGTTGCCGATTGGCATTTTAAAAATAGGTGCCGATAGGCATTTCAGATATAGAAGCCGATAGGCATTTCAAATATAGGTGCCGATAGGCATTCCAGATATGGTTGCCGATAGGTATTTCAAATATAGGTGCTGATAGGCATTTCAGATGTAGTTTCCGATAGGCATTTCAAAAATAGGTGTCGATAGGCATTTCAGATATAGGTGTCGATAGGCATTTCAGATATAGGTGTCGATAGGCATTTCAGATATAGGTGTCGATAGGCATTTCAGATATAGGTGTCGATAGGCATTTCAGATATAGGTGTCGATAGGCATTTCAGATATAGGTGCCGATAGGCATTTCAGATATAGTTGCCGATTGGCATTTTAAAAATAGGTGCCGATAGGCATTTCAGATATAGAAGCCGATAGGCATTTCAAATATAGGTGCCGATAGGCATTCCAGATATGGTTGCCGATAGGCATTTCAAATATAGGTGCTGATAGGCATTTCAGATGTAGTTTCCGATAGGCATTTCAAAAATAGGTGTCGATAGGCATTTCAGATATAGGTGTCGATAGGCATTTCAGATATAGGTGTCGATAGGCATTTCAGATATAGGTGTCGATAGGCATTTCAGATATACGTGTCGATAGGCATTTCAGATATAGGTGTCGATAGGCATTTCAGATATAGGTGTCGATAGGCATTTCAGATATAGGTGTCGATAGGCATTTCAGATATAGGTGTCGATAGGCATTTCAGATATAGGTGCCGATAGGCATTTCAGATATAGTTGCCGATTGGCAATTTAAAAATAGGTGCCGATAGGCATTTCAGATATAGAAGCCGATAGGCATTTCAAATATAGGTGCCGATAGGCATTCCAGATATGGTTGCCGATAGGCATTTCAAATATAGGTGCTGATAGGCATTTCAGATGTAGTTTCCGATTGCATTTCAAAAATAGGTGTCTATAGGCATTTCAGATATAGGTGTCGATAGGCATTTCAGATATAGGTGTCGATAGGCATTTCAGATATAGGTGTCGATAGGCATTTCAGATATAGGTGTCGATAGGCATTTCAGATATAGGTGTCGATAGGCATTTCAGATATAGGTGTCGATAGGCATTTCAGATATAGGTGTCGATAGGCATTTCAGATATAGGTGCCGATAGGCATTTCTGATATAGTTGCCGATTGGCATTTTAAAAATAGGTGCCGATAGGCATTTCAGATATAGAAGCCGATAGGCATTTCAAATATAGGTGCCGATATGCATTCCAGATATGGTTGCCGATAGGCATTTCAAATATAGGTGCTGAAGGCATTTCAGATGTAGTTTCCGATAGGCATTTCAAAAATAGGTGTCGATAGGCATTTCAGATATAGGTGTCCATAGGCATTTCAGATATAGGTGTCGATAGGCATTTCAGATATAGGTGTCGATAGGCATTTCAGATATAGGTGTCGATAGGCATTTCAGATATAGGTGTCGATAGGCATTTCAGATATAGGTGTCGATAGGCATTTCAGATATAGGTGTCGATAGGCATTTCAGATATAGGTGTCGATAGGCATTTCAGATATAGGTGTCGATAGGCATTTCAGATATAGGTGTCGATAGGCATTTCAGATATAGGTGCCGATAGGCATTTCAGATATAGTTGCCGATTGGCATTTTAAAAACAGGTGCCGATAGGCATTTCAGATATAGAAGCCGATAGGCATTTCAAATATAGGTGCCGATAGGCATTCCAGATATGGTTGCCGTTAGGCATTTCAAATATAGGTGCTGATAGGCATTTTAGATGTAGTTTCCGATAGGCATTTCAAAAATAGGTGTCGATAGGCATTTCAGATATAGGTGTCGATAGGCATTTCAGATATAGGTGTCGATAGGCATTTCAGATATAGGTGTCGATAGGCATTTCAGATATAGGTGTCGATAGGCATTTTAGATATAGGTGTCGATAGGCATTTCAGATATAGGTGTCGATAGGCATTTCAGATATAGGTGTCGATAGGCATTTCAGATATAGGTGTCGATAGGCATTTCAGATATAGGTGCCGATAGGCATTTCAGATATAGTTGCCGATTGGCAATTTAAAAATAGGTGCCGGTAGGCATTTCAGATATAGAAGCCCATAGGCATTTCAAATATAGGTGCCGATAGGCATTCCAGATATGGTTGCCGATAGGCATTTCAAATATAGGTGCTGATAGGCATTTCAGATGTAGTTTCCGATAGGCATTTCAAAAATAGGTGTCGATAGGCATTTCAGATATAGGTGTCGATAGGCATTTCAGATATAGGTGTCGATAGGCATTTCAGATATAGGTGTCGATAGGGATTTCAGATATAGGTGTCGATAGGCATTTCAGATATAGGTGTCGATAGGCATTTCAGATATAGGTGTCGATAGGCATTTCAGATATAGGTGTCGATAGGCATTTCAGATATAGGTGCCGATAGGCATTTCAGATATAGTTGCCGATTGGCATTTTAAAAATAGGTGCCGATAGGCATTTTAGATATAGAAGCCGATAGGCATTTCAAATATAGGTGCCGATAGGCATTCCAGATATGGTTGCCGATAGGCATTTCAAATATAGGTGCTGATAGGCATTTCAGATGTAGTTTCCGATAGGCATTTCAAAAATAGGTGTCGATAGGCATTTCAGATATAGGTGTCGATAAGCATTTCAGATATAGGTGTCGATAGGCATTTCAGATATAGGTGTCGATAGGCTTTTCAGATATAGGTGTCGATAGGCATTTCAGATATAGGTGTCGATAGGCATTTCAGATATAGGTGTCGATAGGCATTTCAGATATAGGTGCCGATAGGCATTTCAGATATAGTTGCCGATTGGCATTTTAAAAATAGGTGCCGATAGGCATTTCAGATATAGAAGCCGATAGGCATTTCAAATATAGGTGCCAATAGGCATTCCAGATATGGTTGCCGATAGGCATTTCAAATATAGGTGCTGATAGGCATTTCAGATGTAGTTTCCGATAGGCATTTCAGAAATAGGTGTCGATAGGCATTTCAGATATAGGTGTCGATAGGCATTTCAGATATAGGTGTCGATAGGCATTTCAGATATAGGTGTCGATAGGCATTTCAGATATAGGTGTCGATAGGCATTTCAGATATAGGTGTCGATAGGCATTTCAGATATAGGTGTCGATAGGCATTTCAGATATAGGTGTCGATAGGCATTTCAGATATAAGTGTCGATAGGCATTTCAGATATAGGTGCCGATAGGCATTTCAGATATAGTTGCCGATTGGCATTTTAAAAATAGGTGCCGATAGGCATTTCAGATATAGAAGCCGATAGGCATTTCAAATATAGGTGCCGATAGGCATTCCAGATATGGTTGCCGATAGGCATTTCAAATATAGGTGCTGATAGGCATTTCAGATGTAGTTTCCGATAGGCATTTCAAAAATAGGTGTCGATAGGCATTTCAGAAATAGGTGTCGATAGGCATTTCAGATATAGGTGTCGATAGGCATTTCAGATATAAGTGCCGATAGGCATTTCAGATATAGTTACCGATTGGCATTTTAAAAATAGGTGCCGATAGGCATTTCAGATATAGAAGCCGATAGGCATTTCAAATATAGGTGCCGATAGGCATTCCAGATATGGTTGCCGATAAACATTTCAAATATAGGTGCTGATAGGCATTTCAGATGTAGTTTCCGATAGGCATTTCAAAAATAGGTGTCGATAGGCATTTCAGATATAGGTGTCGATAGGCATTTCAGATATAGGTGTCGATAGGCATTTCAGATATAGGTGTCGATAGGCATTTCAGATATAGGTGTCGATAGGCATTTCAGATATAGGTGTCGATAGGCATTTCAGATATAGGTGTCGATAGGCATTTCAGATATAGGTGCCGATAGGCATTTCAGATATAGTTGCCGATTGGCATTTTAAAAATAGGTGCCGATAGGCATTTCAGATATAGAAGCCGATAGGCATTTCAAATATAGGTGCCGATAGGCATTCCAGGTATGGTTGCCGATAGGCATTTCAAATATAGGTGCTGATAGGCATTTCAGATGTAGTTTCCGATAGGCATTTAAAAAATAGGTGTCGATAGGCATTTCAGATATAGGTGTCGATAGGCATTTCAGATATAGGTGTCGATAGGCATTTCAGATATAGGTGTCGATAGGCATTTCAGATATAGGTGTCGATAGGCATTTCAGATATAGGTGTCGATGGGCATTTCAGATATAGGTGTCGATAGGCATTTCAGATATAGGTGTCGATAGGCATTTCAGATATAGGTGCCGATACGCATTTCAGATATAGTTGCCGATTGGCATTTTAAAAATAGGTGCCGATAGGCATTTCAGATATAGAAGCCGATAGGCATTTCAAATATAGGTGCCGATAGGCATTCCAGATATGGTTGCCGATAGGCATTTCAAATATAGGTGATGATGGGCATTTCAGATGTAGTTTCTGATAGGCATTTCAAAAATAGGTGTCGATAGGCATTTCAGATATAGGTGTCGATAGGCATTTCAGATATAGGTGTCGATAGGCATTTCAGATATAGGTGTCGATAGGCATTTCAGATATAGGTGTCGATAGGCATTTCAGATATAGGTGTCGATAGGCATTTCAGATATAGGTGTCGATAGGCATTTCAGATATAGGTGTCGATAGGCATTTCAGATATAGGTGTCGATAGGCATTTCAGATATAGGTGCCGATAGGCATTTCAGATATAGGTGTCGATAGGCATTTCAGATATAGGTGTCGATAGGCATTTCAAATATAGGTGCCGATAGGCATTCCAGATATGGTTGCCGATAGGCATTTCAAATATAGGTGCTGATGGGCATTTCAGATGTAGTTTCCGATAGGCATTTTAAAAATAGGTGTCGATAGGCATTTCAGATATAGGTGTCGATAAGCATTTCAGATATAGGTGTCGATAGGCATTTCAGATATAGGTGTCGATAGGCATTTCAGATATAGGTGTCGATAGGCATTTCAGATATAGGTGTCGATAGGCATTTCAGATATAGGTGTCGATAGGCATTTTAGATATAGGTGCCGATAGGCATTTCAGATATAGTTGCCGATTGGCATTTTAAAAATAGGTGCCGATAGGCATTTGAGATATAGAAGCCGATAGGCATTTCAAATATAGGTGCCGATAGGCATTCCAGATATGGTTGCCGATAGGCATTTCAAATATAGGTGCTGATAGGCATTTCAGATGTAGTTTCCGATAGGCATTTCAAAAATAGGTGTCGATAGGCATTTCAGATATAGGTGTCGATAGGCATTTCAGATATAGGTGTCGATAGGCATTTCAGATATAGGTGTCGATAGGCATTTCAGATATAGGTGTCGATAGGCATTTCAGATATAGGTGTCGATAGGCATTTCAGATATAGGTGTCGATAGGCATTTCAGATATAGGTGTCGATAGGCATTTCAGATATAGGTGTCGATAGGCATTTCAGATATAGGTGTCGATAGGCATTTCAGATATAGGTGCCGATAGGCATTTCAGATATAGGTGTCGATAGGCATTTCAGATATAGGTGTCGATAGGCATTTCAAATATAGGTGCCGATAGGCATTCCAGATACGGTTGCCGATAGGCATTTCAAATATAGGTGCTGATGGGCATTTCAGATGTAGTTTCCGATAGGCATTTTAAAAATAGGTGTCGATAGGCATTTCAGATATAGGTGTCGATAAGCATTTCAGATATAGGTGTCGATAGGCATTTCAGATATAGGTGTCGATAGGCATTTCAGATATAGGTGTCGATAGGCATTTCAGATATAGGTGTCGATAGGCATTTCAGATATAGGTGTCGATAGGCATTTTAGATATAGGTGCCGATAGGCATTTCAGATATAGTTGCCGATTGGCATTTTAAAAATAGGTGCCGATAGGCATTTGAGATATAGAAGCCGATAGGCATTTCAAATATAGGTGCCGATAGGCATTCCAGATATGGTTGCCGATAGGCATTTCAAATATAGGTGCTGATAGGCATTTCAGATGTAGTTTCCGATAGGCATTTCAAAAATAGGTGTCGATAGGCATTTCAGATATAGGTGTCGATAGGCATTTCAGATATAGGTGTCGATAGGCATTTCAGATATAGGTGTCGATAGGCATTTCAGATATAGGTGTCGATAGGCATTTCAGATATAGGTGTCGATAGGCATTTCAGATATAGGTGTCGATAGGCATTTCAGATATAGGTGTCGATAGGCATTTCAGATATAGGTGTCGATAGGCATTTCAGATATAGGTGTCGATAGGCATTTCAGATATAGGTGTCGATAGGCATTTCAGATATAGGTGTCGATAGGCATTTCAGATATAGGTGTCGATAGGCATTTCAGATATAGGTGTCGATAGGCATTTCAGATATAGGTGTCGATAGGCATTTCAGATATAGGTGCCGATAGGCATTTCAGATATAGTTGCCGATTGGCATTTTAAAAATAGATGCCGATAGGTATTTCAGATATAGAAGCCGATAGGCATTTCAGATATAGGTGTCGATAGGCATTTCAGATATAGGTGCCGATAGGCATTTCAGATATAGGTGTCGATAGGCATTTCAGATATAGGTGTCGATAGGCATTTCAAATATAGGTGCCGATAGGCATTCCAGATACGGTTGCCGATAGGCATTTCAAATATAGGTGCTGATGGGCATTTCAGATGTAGTTTCCGATAGGCATTTTAAAAATAGGTGTCGATAGGCATTTCAGATATAGGTGTCGATAAGCATTTCAGATATAGGTGTCGATAGGCATTTCAGATATAGGTGTCGATAGGCATTTCAGATATAGGTGTCGATAGGCATTTCAGATATAGGTGTCGATAGGCATTTCAGATATAGGTGCCGATAGGCATTTCAGATATAGTTGCCGATTGGCATTTTAAAAATAGGTGCCGATAGGCATTTCAGATATAGAAGCCGATAGGCATTTCAAATATAGGTGCCGATAGGCATTCCAGATATGGTTGCCGATAGGCATTTCAAATATAGGTGCTGATAGGCATTTCAGATGTAGTTTCCGATAGGCATTTAAAAAATAGGTGTCGATAGGCATTTCAGATATAGGTGTCGATAGGCATTTCAGATATAGGTGTCGATAGGCATTTCAGATATAGGTGTCGATAGGCATTTCAGATATAGGTGTCGATAGGCATTTTAGATATAGGTGTCGATAGGCATTTCAGATATAGGTGTCGATAGGCATTTCAGATATAGGTGTCGATAGGCATTTCAGATATAGGTGCCGATAGGCATTTCAGATATAGTTGCCGATTGGCATTTTAAAAATAGGTGCCGATAGGCATTTCAGATATAGAAGCCGATAGGCATTTCAAATATAGGTGCCGATAGGCATTCCAGATATGGTTGCCGATAGGCATTTCAAATATAGGTGCTGATAGGCATTTCAGATGTAGTTTCCGATAGGCATTTCAAAAATAGGTGTCGATAGGCATTTCAGATATAGGTGTCGATAGGCATTTCAGATATAGGTGTCGATAGGCATTTCAGATATAGGTGTCGATAGGCATTTCAGATATATGTGTCGATAGGCATTTCAGATATAGGTGTCGATAGGCATTTCAGATATAGGTGTCGATAGGCATTTCAGATATAGGTGTCGATAGGCATTTTAGATATAGGTGTCGATAGGCATTTCAGATATAGGTGCCGATAGGCATTTCAGATATAGTTGCCGATTGGCATTTTAAAAATAGGTGCCGATAGGCATTTCAGATATAGAAGCCGGTAGGCATTTCAAATATAGCTGCCGATAGGCATTCCAGATATGGTTGCCGATAGGCATTTCAAATATAGGTGCTGATAGGCATTTCAGATGTAGTTTCCGATAGGCATTTCAAAAATAGGTGTCCATAGGCATTTCAGATATAGGTGTCGATAGGCATTTCAGATATAGGTGTCGATAGGCATTTCAGATATAGGTGTCGATAGGCATTTCAGATATAGGTGTCGATAGGCATTTCAGATATAGGTGTCGATAGGCATTTCAGATATAGGTGCCGTTAGGCATTTCAGATATAGTTAATGATTGGCATTTTAAAAATAGGTGCCGATAGGCATTTCAGATATAGAAGCCGATAGGCATTTCAAATATAGGTGCCGATAGGCATTCCAGATATGGTTGCCGATAGGCATTTCAAATATAGGTGCTGATAGGCATTTCAGATGTAGTTTCCGATAGGCATTTCAAAAATAGGTGTCGATAGGCATTTCAGATATAGGTGTCGTTAGGCATTTCAGATATAGGTGTCGATAGGCATTTCAGATATAGGTGTCGATAGGCATTTCAGATATAGGTGTCGATAGGCATTTCAGATATAGGTGTCGATAGGCATTTCAGATATATTTGTCGATAGGCATTTCAGATATAGGTGTCGATAGGCATTTCAGATATAGGTGCCGATAGGCATTTCAGATATAGTTGCCGATTGGCATTTTAAAAATAGGTGCCGATAGGCATTTCAGATATAGAAGCCGATAGGCATTTCAAATATAGGTGCCGATAGGCATTCCAGATATGGTTGCCGATAGGCATTTCAAATATAGGTGCTGATAGGCATTTCAGATGTAGTTTCCGATAGGCATTTCAAAAATAGGTGTCGATAGGCATTTCAGATATAGGTGTCGATAGGCATTTCAGATATAGGTGTCGATAGGCATTTCAGATATAGGTGTCGATAGGCATTTCAGATATAGGTGTCGATAGGCATTTCAGATATAGGTGTGGATAGGCATTTCAGATATAAGTGTCGATAGGCATTTCAGATATAGGTGTCGATAGGCATTTCAGATATAGGTGTCGATAGGCATTTCAGATATAGGTGCCGATAGGCATTTCAGATACAGTTGCCGATTGGCACTTTAAAAATAGGTGCCGATAGGCATTTCAGATATAGAAGCCGATAGGCATTTCAAATATAGGTGCCGATAGGCATTCCAGATATGGTTGCCGATAGGCATTTCAAATATAGGTGCTGATAGGCATTTCAGATGTAGTTTCCGATAGGCATTTCAAAAATGGGTGTCGATAGGCATTTAAGATATAGGTGTCGATAGGCATTTCAGATATAGGTGTCGATAGGCATTTCAGATATAGGTGTCGATAGGCATTTCAGATATAGGTGCCGTTAGGCATTTCAGATATAGTTGCCGATTGGCATTTTAAAAATAGGTGCCGATAGGCATTTCAGATATAGAAGCCGATAGGCATTTCAAATATAGGTGCCGATAGGCATTCCAGATATGGTTGCCGATAGGCATTTCAAATATAGGTGCTGATAGGCATTTCAGATGTAGTTTCCGATAGGCATTTCAAAAATAGGTGTCGATAGGCATTTCAGATATAGGTGTCGATAGGCATTTCAGATATAGGTGTCGATAAGCATTTCAGATATAGGTGTCGATAGGCATTTCAGATATAGGTGTCGATAGGCATTTCAGATATAGGCGTCGATAGGCATTTCAGATATAGGTGTCGATAGGCATTTCAGATATAGGTGTCGATAGGCATTTCAGATATAGGTGCCGATAGGCATTTCAGATATAGTTGCCGATTAGCATTTTAAAAATAGGTGCCGATAGGCATTTCAGATATAGAAGCCGATAGGCATTTCAAATATAGGTGCCAATAGGCATTTCAGATATGGTTGCCGATAGGCATTTCAAATACAGGTGCTGATAGGCATTTCAGATGTAGTTTCCGATAGGCATTTCAAAAATAGGTGTCGATAGGCATTTCAGATATAGGTGTCGATAGGCATTTCAGATATAGGTGTCGATAGGCATTTCAGATATAGGTGTCGATAGGCATTTCAGGTATAGGTGTCGATAGGCATTTCAGATATAGGTGTCGATAGGCATTTCAGATATAGGTGTCGATAGGCATTTCAGATATAGGTGTCGATAGGCATTTCAGATATAGGTGCCGATAGGCATTTCAGATATAGTTGCCGATTGGCATTTTAAAAATAGGTGCCGATAGGCATTTCAGATATAGAAGCCGATAGGCATTTCAAATATAGGTGCCGATAGGCATTCCAGATATGGTTGCCGATAGGCATTTCAAATATAGGTGCTGATAAGCATTTTAGATGTAGTTTCCGATAGGCATTTCAAAAATAGGTGTCGATAGGCATTTCAGATATAGGTGTCGATAGGCATTTCAGATATAGGTGTCGATAGGCATTTCAGATATAGGTGTCGATAGGCATTTCAGATATAGGTGTCGATAGGCATTTCAGATATAGGTGTCGATAGGCATTTCAGATATAGGTGTCGATAGGCATTTCAGATATAGGTGTCGATAGGCATTTCAGATATAGGTGCCGATAGGCATTTCAGATATAGTTGCCGATTGGCAATTTAAAAATAGGTGCCGATAGGCATTTCAGATATAGAAGCCCATAGGCATTTCAAATATAGGTGCCGATAGGCATTCCAGATATGGTTGCCGATAGGCATTTCAAATATAGGTGCTGATAGGCATTTCAGATGTAGTTTCCGATAGGCATTTCAAAAATAGGTGTCGATAGGCATTTCAGATATAGGTGTCGATAGGCATTTCAGATATAGGTGTCGATAGGCATTTCAGATATAGGTGTCGATAGGCATTTCAGATATAGGTGTCGATAGGCATTTCAGATATAGGTGTCGATAGGCATTTCAGATATAGGTGTCGATAGGCATTTCAGATATAAGTGTCGATAGGCATTTCAGATATAGGTGCCGATAGGCATTTCAGATATAGTTGCCGATTGGCATTTTAAAAATAGGTGCCGATAGGCATTTCAGATATAGAAGCCGATAGGCATTTCAAATATAGGTGCCGATAGGCATTCCAGATATGGTTGCCGATAGGCATTTCAAATATAGGTGCTGATAGGCATTTCAGATGTAGTTTCCGATAGGCATTTCAAAAATAGGTGTCGATAGGCATTTCAGAAATAGGTGTCGATAGGCATTTCAGATATAGGTGTCGATAGGCATTTCAAATAGAGGTGCCGATAGGCATTTCAGATATAGTTACCGATTGGCATTTTAAAAATAGGTGCCGATAGGCATTTCAGATATAGAAGCCGATAGGCATTTCAAATATAGGTGCCGATAGGCATTCCAGATATGGTTGCCGATAAACATTTCAAATATAGGTGCTGATAGGCATTTCAGATGTAGTTTCCGATAGGCATTTCAAAAATAGGTGTCGATAGGCATTTCAGATATAGGTGTCGATAGGCATTTCAGATATAGGTGTCGATAGGCATTTCAGATATAGGTGTCGATAGGCATTTCAGATATAGGTGTCGATAGGCATTTCAGATATAGGTGTCGATAGGCATTTCAGATATAGGTGCCGATAGGCATTTCAGATATAGTTGCCGATTGGCATTTTAAAAATAGGTGCCGATAGGCATTTCAGATATAGAAGTCGATAGGCATTTCAAATATAGGTGCCGATAGGCATTCCAGGTATGGTTGCCGATAGGCATTTCAAATATAGGTGCTGATAGGCATTTCAGATGTAGTTTCCGATAGGCATTTAAAAAATAGGTGTCGATAGGCATTTCAGATATAGGTGTCGATAGGCATTTCAGATATAGGTGTCGATAGGCATTTCAGATATAGGTGTCGATAGGCATTTCAGATATAGGTGTCGATAGGCATTTCAGATATAGGTGTCGATGGGCATTTCAGATATAGGTGTCGATAGGCATTTCAGATATAGGTGTCGATAGGTATTTCAGATATAGGTGCCGATAGGCATTTCAGATATAGTTGCCGATTGGCATTTTAAAAATAGGTGCCGATAGGCATTTCAGATATAGAAGCCGATAGGCATTTCAAATATAGGTGCCGATAGGCATTCCAGATATGGTTGCCGATAGGCATTTCAAATATAGGTGCTGATGGGCATTTCAGATGTAGTTTCCGATAGGCGTTTCAAAAATAGGTGTCGATAGGCATTTCAGATATAGGTGTCGATAGGCATTTCAGATATAGGTCTCGATAGGCATTTCAGATATAGGTGTCGATAGGCATTTCAGATATAGGTGTCGATAGGCATTTCAGATATAGGTGCCGATAGGCATTTCGATATAGGTGTCGATAGGCATTTCAGATATAGGTGCCGATAGGCATTTCAGATATAGTTGCCGATAGGCATTTCAGATATAGGTGCCGATAGGCATTTCAGATATAGTTTCCGATTGGCATTTTAAAAATAGGTGCCGATAGGCATTTCAGATATAGGTGTCGATAGGCATTTCAGATATAGGTGTCGATAGGCATTTCAGATATAGGTGTCGATAGGCATTTCAGATATAGGTGTCGATAGGCATTTCAGATATAGGTGCCGATAGGCATTTCAGATATAGGTGTCGATAGGCATTTCAGATATAGGTGTCGATAGGCATTTCAAATATAGGTGCCGATAGGCAATCCAGATATGGTTGCCGATAGGCATTTCAAATATAGGTGCTGATGGGCATTTCAGATGTAGTTTCCGATAGGCATTTTAAAATAGGTGTCGATAGGCATTTCAGATATAGGTGTCGATAAGCATTTCAGATATAGGTGTCGATAGGCATTTCAGATATAGGTGTCGATAGGCATTTCAGATATTGGTGTCGATAGGCATTTCAGATATAGGTGTCGATAGGCATTTCAGATATAGGTGTCGATAGGCATTTCAGATATAGGTGCCGATAGGCATTTCAGATATAGTTGCCGATTGGCATTTTAAAAATAGGTGCCGATAGGCATTTCAGATATAGAAGCCGATAGGCATTTTAAATATAGGTGCCGATTGGCATTCCAGATATGGTTGCCGATAGGCATTTCAAATATAGGTGCTGATAGGCATTTCAGATGTAGTTTCCGATAGGCATTTCAAAAATAGGTGTCGATAGGCATTTCAGATATAGGTGTCGATAGGCATTTCAGATATAGGTGTCGATAGGCATTTCAGATATAGGTGTCGATAGGCATTTCAGATATAGGTGTCGATAGGCATTTCAGATATAGGTGTCGATAGGCATTTCAGATATAGGTGTCGATTGGCATTTCAGATATAGGTGTCGATAGGCATTTCAAATATAGGTGCTGATAGGCATTTCAGATGTAGTTTCCGATAGGCATTTCAAAAATAGGTGTCGATAGGCATTTCAGATATAGGTGTCGATAGGCATTTCAGATATAGGTGTCGATAGGCATTTCAGATATAGGTGTCGATAGGCATTTCAGATATAGGTGTCGATAGGCATTTCAGATATAGGTGTCGATAGGCATTTCAGATATAGGTGTCGATAGGCATTTCAGATATAGGTGTCGATAGGCATTTCAGATATAGGTGCCAATAGGCATTTCAGATATAGTTGCCGATTGGCATTTTAAAAATAGGTGCCGATAGGCATTTCAGATATAGAAGCCGATAGGCATTTCAAATATAGGTGCCGATAGGCATTCCAGATATGGTTGCCGATAGGCATTTCAAATATAGGTGCTGATAGGCATTTCAGATGTAGTTTCCGATAGGCATTTCAAAAATAGGTGTCGATAGGCATTTCAGATATAGGTGTCGATAGGCATTTCAGATATAGGTGTCGATAGGCATTTCAGATATAGGTGCGATAGGCATTTCAGATATGGTTGCCGATAAACATTTCAAATATAGGTGCTGATAGGCATTTCAGATGTAGTTTCCGATAGGCATTTCAAAAATAGGTGTCGATAGGCATTTCAGATAGAGGTGTCGATAGGCATTTCAGATATAGGTGTCGATAGGCATTTCAGATATAGGTGCCGATAGGCATTTCAGATATAGTTGCCGATTGGCATTTTAAAAATAGGTGCCGATAGGCATTTCAGATATAGTTACCGATTGGCATTTTAAAAATAGGTGCCGATAGGCATTTCAGATATAGAAGCCGATAGGCATTTCAAATATAGGTGCCGATAGGCATTCCAGATATGGTTGCCGATAAACATTTCAAATATAGGTGCTGATAGGCATTTCAGATGTAGTTTCCGATAGGCATTTCAAAAATAGGTGTCGATAGGCATTTCAGATATAGGTGTCGATAGGCATTTCAGATATAGGTGTCGATAGGCATTTCAGATATAGGTGTCGATAGGCATTTCAGATATAGGTGTCGATAGGCATTTCAGATATAGGTGTCGATAGGCATTTCAGATATAGGTGCCGATAGGCATTTCAGATATAGTTGCCGATTGGCATTTTAAAAATAGGTGCCGATAGGCATTTCAGATATAGAAGTCGATAGGCATTTCAAATATAGGTGCCGATAGGCATTCCAGGTATGGTTGCCGATAGGCATTTCAAATATAGGTGCTGATAGGCATTTCAGATGTAGTTTCCGATAGGCATTTAAAAAATAGGTGTCGATAGGCATTTCAGATATAGGTGTCGATAGGCATTTCAGATATAGGTGTCGATAGGCATTTCAGATATAGGTGTCGATAGGCATTTCAGATATAGGTGTCGATAGGCATTTCAGATATAGGTGTCGATGGGCATTTCAGATATAGGTGTCGATAGGCATTTCAGATATAGGTGTCGATAGGTATTTCAGATATAGGTGCCGATAGGCATTTCAGATATAGTTGCCGATTGGCATTTTAAAAATAGGTGCCGATAGGCATTTCAGATATAGAAGCCGATAGGCATTTCAAATATAGGTGCCGATAGGCATTCCAGATATGGTTGCCGATAGGCATTTCAAATATAGGTGCTGATGGGCATTTCAGATGTAGTTTCCGATAGGCGTTTCAAAAATAGGTGTCGATAGGCATTTCAGATATAGGTGTCGATAGGCATTTCAGATATAGGTCTCGATAGGCATTTCAGATATAGGTGTCGATAGGCATTTCAGATATAGGTGTCGATAGGCATTTCAGATATAGGTGCCGATAGGCATTTCGATATAGGTGTCGATAGGCATTTCAGATATAGGTGCCGATAGGCATTTCAGATATAGTTGCCGATAGGCATTTCAGATATAGGTGCCGATAGGCATTTCAGATATAGTTGCCGATTGGCATTTTAAAAATAGGTGCCGATAGGCATTTCAGATATAGGTGTCGATAGGCATTTCAGATATAGGTGTCGATAGGCATTTCAGATATAGGTGTCGATAGGCATTTCAGATATAGGTGTCGATAGGCATTTCAGATATAGGTGCCGATAGGCATTTCAGATATAGGTGTCGATAGGCATTTCAGATATAGGTGTCGATAGGCATTTCAAATATAGGTGCCGATAGGCAATCCAGATATGGTTGCCGATAGGCATTTCAAATATAGGTGCTGATGGGCATTTCAGATGTAGTTTCCGATAGGCATTTTAAAAATAGGTGTCGATAGGCATTTCAGATATAGGTGTCGATAAGCATTTCAGATATAGGTGTCGATAGGCATTTCAGATATAGGTGTCGATAGGCATTTCAGATATTGGTGTCGATAGGCATTTCAGATATAGGTGTCGATAGGCATTTCAGATATAGGTGTCGATAGGCATTTCAGATATAGGTGCCGATAGGCTTTTCAGATATAGTTGCCGATTGGCATTTTAAAAATAGGTGCCGATAGGCATTTCAGATATAGAAGCCGATAGGCATTTTAAATATAGGTGCCGATTGGCATTCCAGATATGGTTGCCGATAGGCATTTCAAATATAGGTGCTGATAGGCATTTCAGATGTAGTTTCCGATAGGCATTTCAAAAATAGGTGTCGATAGGCATTTCAGATATAGGTGTCGATAGGCATTTCAGATATAGGTGTCGATAGGCATTTCAGATATAGGTGTCGATAGGCATTTCAGATATAGGTGTCGATAGGCATTTCAGATATAGGTGTCGATAGGCATTTCAGATATAGGTGTCGATTGGCATTTCAGATATAGGTGTCGATAGGCATTTCAAATATAGGTGCTGATAGGCATTTCAGATGTAGTTTCCGATAGGCATTTCAAAAATAGGTGTCGATAGGCATTTCAGATATAGGTGTCGATAGGCATTTCAGATATAGGTGTCGATAGGCATTTCAGATATAGGTGTCGATAGGCATTTCAGATATAGGTGTCGATAGGCATTTCAGATATAGGTGTCGATAGGCATTTCAGATATAGGTGTCGATAGGCATTTCAGATATAGGTGTCGATAGGCATTTCAGATATAGGTGCCAATAGGCATTTCAGATATAGTTGCCGATTGGCATTTTAAAAATAGGTGCCGATAGGCATTTCAGATATAGAAGCCGATAGGCATTTCAAATATAGGTGCCGATAGGCATTCCAGATATGGTTGCCGATAGGCATTTCAAATATAGGTGCTGATAGGCATTTCAGATGTAGTTTCCGATAGGCATTTAAAAAATAGGTGTCGATAGGCATTTCAGATATAGGTGTCGATAGGCATTTCAGATATAGGTGTCGATAGGCATTTCAGATATAGGTGCGATAGGCATTTCAGATATGGTTGCCGATAAACATTTCAAATATAGGTGCTGATAGGCATTTCAGATGTAGTTTCCGATAGGCATTTCAAAAATAGGTGTCGATAGGCATTTCAGATAGAGGTGTCGATAGGCATTTCAGATATAGGTGTCGATAGGCATTTCAGATATAGGTGCCGATAGGCATTTCAGATATAGTTGCCGATTGGCATTTTAAAAATAGGTGCCGATAGGCATTTCAGATATAGTTACCGATTGGCATTTTAAAAATAGGTGCCGATAGGCATTTCAGATATAGAAGCCGATAGGCATTTCAAATATAGGTGCCGATAGGCATTCCAGATATGGTTGCCGATAAACATTTCAAATATAGGTGCTGATAGGCATTTCAGATGTAGTTTCCGATAGGCATTTCAAAAATAGGTGTCGATAGGCATTTCAGATATAGGTGTCGATAGGCATTTCAGATATAGGTGTCGATAGGCATTTCAGATATAGGTGTCGATAGGCATTTCAGATATAGGTGTCGATAGGCATTTCAGATATAGGTGTCGATAGGCATTTCAGATATAGGTGCCGATAGGCATTTCAGATATAGTTGCCGATTGGCATTTTAAAAATAGGTGCCGATAGGCATTTCAGATATAGAAGTCGATAGGCATTTCAAATATAGGTGCCGATAGGCATTCCAGGTATGGTTGCCGATAGGCATTTCAAATATAGGTGCTGATAGGCATTTCAGATGTAGTTTCCGATAGGCATTTAAAAAATAGGTGTCGATAGGCATTTCAGATATAGGTGTCGATAGGCATTTCAGATATAGGTGTCGATAGGCATTTCAGATATAGGTGTCGATAGGCATTTCAGATATAGGTGTCGATAGGCATTTCAGATATAGGTGTCGATGGGCATTTCAGATATAGGTGTCGATAGGCATTTCAGATATAGGTGTCGATAGGTATTTCAGATATAGGTGCCGATAGGCATTTCAGATATAGTTGCCGATTGGCATTTTAAAAATAGGTGCCGATAGGCATTTCAGATATAGAAGCCGATAGGCATTTCAAATATAGGTGCCGATAGGCATTCCAGATATGGTTGCCGATA
>JAVRKA010001025.1:0-31565 GCA_034508555.1 Venustoraphidia nigricollis | reverse complement strand
CTATATCTGAAATGCCTATCGACACCTATATTTGAAATGCCTATCGGCAACCATATCTGGAATGCCTATCAGCACCTATATTTGAAATGCCTATCGGCTTCTATATCTGAAATGCCTATCGGCACCTATTTTTAAAATGCCAATCGGCAACTATATCTGAAATGCCTATCGGCACCTATATCTGAAATTCGTATCGAGACCTATATCTGAAATGCTATATCGACACCTACATCTGAAATGCCTATCGACACCTATATCTGAAATGCCTATCGACACCTATATCTGAAATGCCTATCGACACCTATATCTGAAATGCCTATCGACACCTATATCTGAAATGCCTATCGACACCTATTTTTGAAATGCCTATCGGAAACTACATCTGAAATGCCTATCAGCACCTATATTTGAAATGCCTATCGGCAACCATATCTGGAATGCCTATCGGCACCTATATTTGAAATGCCTATCGGCTTCTATATCTGAAATGCCTATCGGCACCTATTTTTAAAATGCCAATCGGCAACTATATCTGAAATGCCTATCGGCACCTATATCTGAAATGCCTATCGACACCTATATCTGAAATGCCTATCGACACCTATATCTGAAATGCCTATCGACACCTATATCTGAAATGCCTATCGACACCTATATCTGAAATGCCTATCGACACCTATATCTGAAATGCCTATCGACACCTATATCTGAAATGCCTATCGACACCTATTTTTGAAATGCCTATCGGAAACTACATCTGAAATGCCTATCAGCACCTATATTTGAAATGCCTATCGGCAACCATATCTGGAATGCCTATCGGCACCTATATTTGAAATGCCTATCGGCTTCTATATCTGAAATGCCTATCGGCACCTATTTTTAAAATGCCAATCGGCAACTATATCTGAAATGCCTATCGGCACCTATATCTGAAATGCCTATCGACACCTATATCTGAAATGCCTATCGACACCTATATCTGAAATGCCTATCGACACCTATATCTGAAATGCCTATCGACACCTAAATCTGAAATGCCTATCGACACCTATATCTGAAATGCCTATCGACACCTATATCTGAAATGCCTATCGACACCTATATCTGAAATGCCTATCGAGACCTATATCTGAAATGCCTATCGACACCTATTTTTTAAATGCCTATCGGAAACTACATCTGAAATGCCTATCAGCACCTATATTTGAAATTCCTATCGGCAACCATATCTGGAATGCCTATCGGCACCTATATTTGAAATGCCTATCGGCTTCTATATCTGAAATGCCTATCGGCACCTATTTTTAAAATGCCAATCGGCAACTATATCTGAAATGCCTATCGGCACCTATATCTGAAATGCCTATCGACACCTATATCTGAAATGTCTATCGACACCTATATCTGAAATGCCTATCGACACCTATATCTGAAATGCCTATCGACACCTATATCTGAAATGCCTATCGACACCTATATCTGAAATGTTTATCGACACCTATATCTGAAATGCCTATCGACACCTATATCTGAAATGCCTATCGACACCTATTTTTGAAATGCCTATCGGAAACTACATCTGAAATGCCTATCAGCACCTATATTTGAAATGCCTATCGGCAACCATATCTGGAATGCCTATCGGCACCTATATTTGAAATGATTATCGGCTTCTATATCTGAAATGCCCTTCGGCACCTATTTTTAAAATGCCAATCGGCAACTATACCTGAAATGCCTATCGGCACCTATATCTGAAATGCCTATCGACACCTATATCTGAAATGCCTATCGACACCTATATCTGAAATGCCTATCGACACCTATATCTGAAATCCCTATCGACACCTATATCTGAAATGCCTATCGACACCTATATCTGAAATGCCTATCGACACCTATATCTGAAATGCCTATCGACACCTATATCTGAAATGCCTATCGACACCTATTTTTGAAATGCCTATCGGAAACTACATCTGAAATGCTTATCAGCACCTATATTTGAAATGCCTATCGGCAACCATATCTGGAATGCCTATCGGCACCTATATTTGAAATGCCTATCGGCTTCTATATCTGAAATGCCTATCGGCACCTATTTTTAAAATGCCAATCGGCAACTATATCTGAAATGCCTATCGGCACCTATATCTGAAATGCCTATCGACACCTATATCTGAAATGCCTATCGACACCTATATCTGAAATGCCTATCGACACCTATATCTGAAATGCCTATTGACACCTATATCTGAAATGCCTATCGACACCTATATCTGAAATGCCTATCGACACCTATATCTGAAATGCCTATCGACACCTATTATTGAAATGCCTATCGGAAACTACATCTGAAATGCCTATCAGCACCTATATTTGAAATGCCTATCGGCAACCATATCTATAATGCCTATCGGCACCTATATTTGAAATGCCTATCGGCTTCTATATCTGAAATGCCTATCGGCACCTATTTTTAAAATGCCAATCGGCAACTATATCTGAAATGCCTATCGGCACCTATATCTGAAATGCCTATCGACACCTATATCTGAAATGCCTATCGACACCTATATCTGAAATGCCTATCGACACCTATATCTGAAATGCCTATCGACACCTATATCTGAAATGCCTATCGACACCTATATCTGAAATGCCTATCGACACCTATTTTTGAAATGCCTATCGGAAACTACATCTGAAATGCCTATCAGCACCTATATTTGAAATGCCTATCGGCAACCATATCTGGAATGCCTATCGGCACCTATATTTGAAATGCCTATAGGCTTCTATATCTGAAATGCCTATCGGCACCTATTTTTAAAATGCCAATCGGCAACTATATCTGAAATGCCTATCGGCACCTATATCTGAAATGCCTATCGACACCTTTATCTGAAATGCCTATCGACACCTCTATCTGAAATGCCTATCGACACCTATATCTGAAATGCCTATCGACACCTATATCTGAAATGCCTATCGACACCTATATCTGAAATGCCTATCGACACCTATATCTGAAATGCCTATCGACACCTATTTTTGAAATGTCTATCGGAAACTACATCTGAAATGCCTATCAGCACCTATATTTGAAATGCCTTGCGGCAACCATATCTGGAATGCCTATCGGCACCTATATTTGAAATGCCTATCGGCTTCTATATCTGAAATGCCTATCGGCACCTTTTTTTAAAATGCCAATCGGCAACTATATCTGAAATGCCTATCGGCACCTACATCTGAAATGCCTATCGACACCTATATCTGAAATGCCTATCGACACCTATATCTGAAATGCCTATCGACACCTATATCTGAAATGCCTATCGACACCTATATCTGAAATGCCTATCGACACCTATATCTGAAATGCCTATCGACACCTATATCTGAAATGCCTATCGACACCTATATCTGAAATGCCTATCGACACCTATATCTGAAATGCCTATCGACACCTATTTTTGAAATGTCTATCGAAAACTACATCTGAAATGCCTATCAGCACCTATATTTGAAATGCCTATCGCCAACCATATCTGGAATGCCTATCGGCACCTATATTTGAAATGCCTATCGGCTTCTATATCTGAAATGCCTATCGGCACCTATTTTTAAAATGCCAATCGGCAACTATATCTGAAATGCCTATCGGCACCTATATCTGAAATGCCTATCGACACCTATATCTGAAATGCCTATCGACACCTATATCTGGAATGCCTATCGACACCTATATCTGAAATGCCTATCGACACCTATATCTGAAATGCCTATTAGCACCTATATTTGAAATGCCTATCGGCAACCATTTCTGGAATGCCTATCGGCACCTATATTTGAAATGCCTATCGGCTTCTATATCTGAAATGCCTATCGGCACCTATTTTTAAAATGCCAATCGGCAACTATATCTGAAATGCCTATCGGCACCTATATCTGAAATGCCTATCGACACCTATATCTGAAATGCCTATCGACACCTATATCTGAAATGCCTATCGACACCTATATCTGAAATGCCTATCGACACCTATATCTGAAATGCCTATCGACACCTATATCTGAAATGCCTATCGACACCTATTTTTGAAATGCCTATCGGAAACTACATCTGAAATGCCTATCAGCACCTATATTTGAAATGCCTATCGGCAACCATATCTGGAATGCCTATCGGCACCTATATTTGAAATGCCTATCGGCTTCTATATCTGAAATGCCTATCGGCACTTATTTTTAAAATGCCAATCGGCAACTATATCTGAAATGCCTATCGGCACCTATATCTGAAATGCCTATCGACACCTATATCTGAAATGCCTATCGACACCTATATCTGAAATGCCTATCGACACCTATATCTGAAATGCCTATCGACACCTATATCTGAAATGCTTATCGCCACCTATATCTGAAATGCCTATCGACACCTTTATCTGAAATGCCTATCGACAGCTATATCTGAAATGCCTATCGACACCTATTTTTGAAATGCCTATCGGAAACTACATCTGAAATGCCTATCAGCACTTATATTTGAAATGCCTATCGGCAACCATATCTGAAATGCCTATCGGCACCTATATTTGAAATGCCTATCGGCTTCTATATCTGAAATGCCTATCGGCACCTATTTTTAAAATGCCAATCGGCAACTATATCTGAAATGCTTATCGGCACCTATATCTGAAATGCCTATCGACACCTATATCTGAAATGCCTATCGACACCTATATATGAAATGCCTATCGACACCTATATCTGAAATGCCTATCGACACCTATATCTGAAATGCCTATCGACACCTATATCTGAAATGCCTATCGACACCTATATCTGAAATGCCTATCGACACCTATATCTGAAATGCCTATCGACGCCTATTTTTGAAATGCCTATCGGAAACTACATCTGAAATGCCTATCAGCACCTATATTTGAAATGCCTATCGGCAACCATATCTGGAATGCCTATCGGCACCTATATTTGAAATGCCTATCGGCTTCTATATCTGAAATGCCTATCGGCACCTATTTTTAAAATGCCAATCGGCAACTATATCTGAAATGCCTATCGGCACCTATATCTGAAATGCCTATCGACACCTATATCTGAAATGCCTATCGACACCTATATCTGAAATGCCTATCGACACCTATATCTGAAATGCCTATCGACACCTATATCTGAAATGCCTATCGACACCTATATCTGAAATGCCTATCGACACCTATATCTGAAATGCCTATCGACACCTATTTTTGAAATGCCTATCGGAAACTACATCTGAAATGCCTATCAGCACCTATATTTGAAATGCCTATCGGCAACCATATCTGGAATGCCTATCGGCACCTATATTTGAAATGCCTATCGGCTTCTATATCTGAAATGCCTATCGGCACCTATTTTTAAAATGCCAATCGGCAACTATATCTGAAATGCCTATCGGCACCTATATCTGAAATGCCTATCGACACCTATATCTGAAATGCCTATCGACACCTATATCTGAAATGCCTATCGACACCTATATCTGAAATGCCTATCGACACCTATATCTGAAATGCCTAAAGACACCTATATCTGAAATGCCTATCGACACCTATATCTGAAATGCCTATCGACACCTATTTTTGAAATGCCTATCGGAAACTACATCTGAAATGCCTATCAGCACCTATATTTGAAATGCCTATCGGCAACCATATCTGGAATGCCTATCGGCACCTATATTTGAAATGCCTATCGGCTTCTATATCTGAAATGCCTATCGGCACCTATTTTTAAAATGCCAATCGGCAACTATATCTGAAATGCCTATCGGCACCTATATCTGAAATGCCTATCGACACCTATATCTGAAATGCCTATCGACACCTATATCTGAAATGCCTATCGACACCTATATCTGAAATGCCTATCGACACCTATATCTGAAATGCCTATCGACACCTATATCTGAAATGCCTATCGACACCTATATCTGAAATGCCTATCGACACCTATATCTGAAATGCCTATCGAGACCTATATCTGAAATGCCTATCGACACCTATTTTTTAAATGCCTATCGGAAACTACATCTGAAATGCCTATCAGCACCTATATTTGAAATTCCTATCGGCAACCATATCTGGAATGCCTATCGGCACCTATATTTGAAATGCCTATCGGCTTCTATATCTGAAATGCCTATCGGCACCTATTTTTAAAATGCCAATCGGCAACTATATCTGAAATGCCTATCGGCACCTATATCTGAAATGCCTATCGACACCTATATCTGAAATGTCTATCGACACCTATATCTGAAATGCCTATCGACACCTATATCTGAAATGCCTATCGACACCTATATCTGAAATGCCTATCGACACCTATATCTGAAATGTTTATCGACACCTATATCTGAAATGCCTATCGACACCTATATCTGAAATGCCTATCGACACCTATTTTTGAAATGCCTATCGGAAACTACATCTGAAATGCCTATCAGCACCTATATTTGAAATGCCTATCGGCAACCATATCTGGAATGCCTATCGGCACCTATATTTGAAATGATTATCGGCTTCTATATCTGAAATGCCCTTCGGCACCTATTTTTAAAATGCCAATCGGCAACTATACCTGAAATGCCTATCGGCACCTATATCTGAAATGCCTATCGACACCTATATCTGAAATGCCTATCGACACCTATATCTGAAATGCCTATCGACACCTATATCTGAAATCCCTATCGACACCTATATCTGAAATGCCTATCGACACCTATATCTGAAATGCCTATCGACACCTATATCTGAAATGCCTATCGACACCTATATCTGAAATGCCTATCGACACCTATTTTTGAAATGCCTATCGGAAACTACATCTGAAATGCTTATCAGCACCTATATTTGAAATGCCTATCGGCAACCATATCTGGAATGCCTATCGGCACCTATATTTGAAATGCCTATCGGCTTCTATATCTGAAATGCCTATCGGCACCTATTTTTAAAATGCCAATCGGCAACTATATCTGAAATGCCTATCGGCACCTATATCTGAAATGCCTATCGACACCTATATCTGAAATGCCTATCGACACCTATATCTGAAATGCCTATCGACACCTATATCTGAAATGCCTATTGACACCTATATCTGAAATGCCTATCGACACCTATATCTGAAATGCCTATCGACACCTATATCTGAAATGCCTATCGACACCTATTATTGAAATGCCTATCGGAAACTACATCTGAAATGCCTATCAGCACCTATATTTGAAATGCCTATCGGCAACCATATCTATAATGCCTATCGGCACCTATATTTGAAATGCCTATCGGCTTCTATATCTGAAATGCCTATCGGCACCTATTTTTAAAATGCCAATCGGCAACTATATCTGAAATGCCTATCGGCACCTATATCTGAAATGCCTATCGACACCTATATCTGAAATGCCTATCGACACCTATATCTGAAATGCCTATCGACACCTATATCTGAAATGCCTATCGACACCTATATCTGAAATGCCTATCGACACCTATATCTGAAATGCCTATCGACACCTATTTTTGAAATGCCTATCGGAAACTACATCTGAAATGCCTATCAGCACCTATATTTGAAATGCCTATCGGCAACCATATCTGGAATGCCTATCGGCACCTATATTTGAAATGCCTATCGGCTTCTATATCTGAAATGCCTATCGGCACCTATTTTTAAAATGCCAATCGGCAACTATATCTGAAATGCCTATCGGCACCTATATCTGAAATGCCTATCGACACCTTTATCTGAAATGCCTATCGACACCTCTATCTGAAATGCCTATCGACACCTATATCTGAAATGCCTATCGACACCTATATCTGAAATGCCTATCGACACCTATATCTGAAATGCCTATCGACACCTATATCTGAAATGCCTATCGACACCTATTTTTGAAATGTCTATCGGAAACTACATCTGAAATGCCTATCAGCACCTATATTTGAAATGCCTTGCGGCAACCATATCTGGAATGCCTATCGGCACCTATATTTGAAATGCCTATCGGCTTCTATATCTGAAATGCCTATCGGCACCTTTTTTTAAAATGCCAATCGGCAACTATATCTGAAATGCCTATCGGCACCTACATCTGAAATGCCTATCGACACCTATATCTGAAATGCCTATCGACACCTATATCTGAAATGCCTATCGACACCTATATCTGAAATGCCTATCGACACCTATATCTGAAATGCCTATCGACACCTATATCTGAAATGCCTATCGACACCTATATCTGAAATGCCTATCGACACCTATATCTGAAATGCCTATCGACACCTATATCTGAAATGCCTATCGACACCTATTTTTGAAATGTCTATCGAAAACTACATCTGAAATGCCTATCAGCACCTATATTTGAAATGCCTATCGCCAACCATATCTGGAATGCCTATCGGCACCTATATTTGAAATGCCTATCGGCTTCTATATCTGAAATGCCTATCGGCACCTATTTTTAAAATGCCAATCGGCAACTATATCTGAAATGCCTATCGGCACCTATATCTGAAATGCCTATCGACACCTATATCTGAAATGCCTATCGACACCTATATCTGGAATGCCTATCGACACCTATATCTGAAATGCCTATCGACACCTATATCTGAAATGCCTATTAGCACCTATATTTGAAATGCCTATCGGCAACCATTTCTGGAATGCCTATCGGCACCTATATTTGAAATGCCTATCGGCTTCTATATCTGAAATGCCTATCGGCACCTATTTTTAAAATGCCAATCGGCAACTATATCTGAAATGCCTATCGGCACCTATATCTGAAATGCCTATCGACACCTATATCTGAAATGCCTATCGACACCTATATCTGAAATGCCTATCGACACCTATATCTGAAATGCCTATCGACACCTATATCTGAAATGCCTATCGACACCTATATCTGAAATGCCTATCGACACCTATTTTTGAAATGCCTATCGGAAACTACATCTGAAATGCCTATCAGCACCTATATTTGAAATGCCTATCGGCAACCATATCTGGAATGCCTATCGGCACCTATATTTGAAATGCCTATCGGCTTCTATATCTGAAATGCCTATCGGCACTTATTTTTAAAATGCCAATCGGCAACTATATCTGAAATGCCTATCGGCACCTATATCTGAAATGCCTATCGACACCTATATCTGAAATGCCTATCGACACCTATATCTGAAATGCCTATCGACACCTATATCTGAAATGCCTATCGACACCTATATCTGAAATGCCTATCGACACCTATATCTGAAATGCCTATCGACACCTATATCTGAAATGCCTATCGACACCTATTTTTGAAATGCCTATCGGAAACTACATCTGAAATGCCTATCAGCACCTATATTTGAAATGCCTATCGGCAACCATATCTGGAATGCCTATCGGCACCTATATTTGAAATGCCTATCGGCTTCTATATCTGAAATGCCTATCGGCACCTATTTTTAAAATGCCAATCGGCAACTATATCTGAAATGCCTATCGGCACCTATATCTGAAATGCCTATCGACACCTATATCTGAAATGCCTATCGACACCTATATCTGAAATGCCTATCGACACCTATATCTGAAATGCCTATCGACACCTATATCTGAAATGCCTATCGACACATATATCTGAAATGCCTATCGACACCTATATCTGAAATGCCTATCGACACCTATATCTAAAATGCCTATCGACACCTATATCTGAAATGCCTATCGACACCCATATCTGAAATGCCTATCGACACCTATTTTTGAAATGCCTATCGGAAACTACATCTGAAATGCCTATCAGCACCTATATTTGAAATGCCTATCGGCAACCATATCTGGAATGCCTATCGGCACCTATATTTGAAATGCCTATCGGCTTCTATATCTGAAATGCCTATCGGCACCTATTTTTAAAATGCCAATCGGCAACTATATCTGAAATGCCTATCGGCGCCTATATCTGAAATGCCTATCGACACCTATATCTGAAATGCCTATCGACACCTATATCTGAAATGCCTATCGACACCTATATCTGAAATGCCTATCGACACCTATATCTGAAATGCCTATCGACACCTATATCTGAAATGCCTATCGACACCTATATCTGAAATGCCTATCGACACCTATATCTGAAATGCCTATCGACACCTATATCTGAAATGCCTATCGACACCTATATCTGAAATGCCTATCGACACCTATATCTGAAATGCCTATCGACACCTATATCTGAAATGCCTATCGACACCTATTTTTGAAATGCCTATCGGAAACTACATCTGAAATGCCTATCAGCACCTATATTTGAAATGCCTATCGGCAACCATATCTGGAATGCCTATCGGCACCTATATTTGAAATGCCTATCGGCTTCTATATCTGAAATGCCTATCGGCACCTAATTTTAAAATGCCAATCGGCAACTATATCTGAAATGCCTATCGGCACTTATATCTGAAATGCCTATCGACACCTATATCTGAAATGCCTATCGACACCTATATCTGAAATGCCTATCGACACCTATATCTGAAATGCCTATCGACACTTATATCTGAAATGCCTATCGACACCTATATCTAAAATGCCTATCGACACCTATATCTGAAATGCCTATCGACACCCATATCTGAAATGCCTATCGACACCTATTTTTGAAATGCCTATCGGAAACTACATCTGAAATGCCTATCAGCACCTATATTTGAAATGCCTATCGGCAACCATATCTGGAATGCCTATCGGCACCTATATTTGAAATGCCTATCGGCTTCTATATCTGAAATGCCTATCGGCACCTATTTTTAAAATGCCAATCGGCAACTATATCTGAAATGCCTATCGGCGCCTATATCTGAAATGCCTATCGACACCTATATCTGAAATGCCTATCGACACCTATATCTGAAATGCCTATCGACACCTATATCTGAAATGCCTATCGACACCTATATCTGAAATGCCTATCGACACCTATATCTGAAATGCCTATCGACACCTATATCTGAAATGCTTATCGCCACCTATATCTGAAATGCCTATCGACACCTTTATCTGAAATGCCTATCGACAGCTATATCTGAAATGCCTATCGACACCTATTTTTGAAATGCCTATCGGAAACTACATCTGAAATGCCTATCAGCACTTATATTTGAAATGCCTATCGGCAACCATATCTGAAATGCCTATCGGCACCTATATTTGAAATGCCTATCGGCTTCTATATCTGAAATGCCTATCGGCACCTATTTTTAAAATGCCAATCGGCAACTATATCTGAAATGCTTATCGGCACCTATATCTGAAATGCCTATCGACACCTATATCTGAAATGCCTATCGACACCTATATATGAAATGCCTATCGACACCTATATCTGAAATGCCTATCGACACCTATATCTGAAATGCCTATCGACACCTATATCTGAAATGCCTATCGACACCTATATCTGAAATGCCTATCGACACCTATATCTGAAATGCCTATCGACGCCTATTTTTGAAATGCCTATCGGAAACTACATCTGAAATGCCTATCAGCACCTATATTTGAAATGCCTATCGGCAACCATATCTGGAATGCCTATCGGCACCTATATTTGAAATGCCTATCGGCTTCTATATCTGAAATGCCTATCGGCACCTATTTTTAAAATGCCAATCGGCAACTATATCTGAAATGCCTATCGGCACCTATATCTGAAATGCCTATCGACACCTATATCTGAAATGCCTATCGACACCTATATCTGAAATGCCTATCGACACCTATATCTGAAATGCCTATCGACACCTATATCTGAAATGCCTATCGACACCTATATCTGAAATGCCTATCGACACCTATATCTGAAATGCCTATCGACACTTATATCTGAAATGCCTATCGACACCTATATCTGAAATGCCTATCGGAAACTACATCTGAAATGCCTATCAGCACCTATATTTGAAATGCCTATCGGCTTCTATATCTGAAATGCATATCGGCACCTATTTTTAAAATGCCAATCGGCAACTATATCTGAAATGCCTATCGGCACCTATATCTGAAATGCCTATCGACACCTATATCTGAAATGCCTATCGACACCTATATCTGAAATGCCTATCGACACCTATATCTGAAATGCCTATCGACACCTATATCTGAAATGCCTATCGACATCTATATCTAAAATGCCTATCGACACCTATATCTGAAATGCCTATCGACACCTATATCTGAAATGCCTATCGACACCTATTTTTGAAATGCCTATCGGAAACTACATCTGAAATGCCTATCAGCACCTATATTTGAAATGCCTATCGGCAACCATATCTGGAATGCCTATCGGCACCTATATTTGAAATGCCTATCGGCTTCTATATCTGAAATGCCTATCGGCACCTATTTTTAAAATGCCAATCGGCAACTATATCTGAAATGCCTATCGGCACCTATATCTGAAATGCCTATCGACACCTATATCTGAAATGCCTATCGACACCTATATCTGAAATGCCTATCGACACCTATATCTGAAATGCCTATCGACACCTATATCTGAAATGCCTATCGACACCTATATCTGAAATGCCTATCGACACCTATATCTGAAATGCCTATCGACACCTATATCTGAAATGCCTATCGACACCTATATCTGAAATCCCTATCGGAAACTACATCTGAAATGCCTATCAGCACCTATATTTGAAATGCCTATCGGCTTCTATATCTGAAATGCCTATCGGCACCTATTTTTAAAATGCCAATCGGCAACTATATCTGAAATGCCTATCGGCACCTATATCTGAAATGCCTATCGACACCTATATCTGAAATGCCTATCGACACCTATATCTGAAATGCCTATCGACACCTATATCTGAAATGCCTATCGACACCTATATCTGAAATGCCTATCGACATCTATATCTAAAATGCCTATCGACACCTATATCTGAAATGCCTATCGACACCTATATCTGAAATGCCTATCGACACCTATTTTTGAAATGCCTATCGGAAACTACATCTGAAATGCCTATCAGCACCTATATTTAAAATGCCTATCGGCAACCATATCTGGAATGCCTATCGGCACCTATATTTGAAATGCCTATCTGCTTCTATATCTGAAATGCCTATCGGCACCTATTTTTAAAATGCCAATCGGCAACTATATCTGAAATGCCTATCGGCACCTATATCTGAATTGCCTATCGACACCTATATCTGAAATGCCTATCGACACCTATATCTGAAATGCCTATCGACACCTATATCTGAAATGCCTATCGACACCTATATCTGAAATGCCTATCGACACCTATTTTTGAAATGCCTATCGGAAACTACATCTGAAATGCCTATCAGCACCTATATTTGAAATGCCTATCGGCAACCATATCTGGAATGCCTATCGGCACCTATATTTGAAATGCCTATCGGCTTCTATATCTGAAATGCCTATCGGCACCTATATCTGAAATGCCTATCGACACCTATATCTGAAATGCCTATCGACACCTACATCTGAAATGCCTATCGACACCTATATCTGAAATGCCTATCGACACCTATATCTGAAATGCCTATCGACACCTATTTTTGAAATGCCTATCGGAAACTACATCTGAAATGCCTATCAGCACCTATATTTGAAATGCCTATCGGCAACTATATCTGGAATGCCTGTCGGCACCTATATTTGAAATGCCTATCGGCTTCTATATCTGAAATGCCTATCGGCACCTATTTTTAAAATGCCAATCGGCAACTATATCTGAAATGCCTATCGGCACCTATATCTGAAATGCCTATCGACACCTATATCTGAAATGCCTATCGACACCTATATCTGAAATGCCTATCGACACCTATATCTGAAATGCCTATCGACACCTATATCTGAAATGCCTATCGACACCTATATCTGAAATGCCTATCGACACCTATATCTGAAATGCCTATCGACACCTATATCTGAAATGCCTATCGACACCTATTTTTGAAATGCCTATCGACACCTATATCTGAAATGCCTATCGACACCTATATCTGAAATGCCTATCGACACCTATTTTTGAAATGCCTATCGGAAACTACATCTGAAATGCCTATCAGCACCTATATTTGAAATGCCTATCGGCAACCATATCTGGAATGCCTATCGGCACCTATATTTGAAATGCCTATCGGCTTCTATATCTGAAATGCCTATCGGCACCTATTTTTAAAATGCCAATCGGCAACTATATCTGAAATGCCTATCGGCACCTATATCTGAAATGCCTATCGACACCTATATCTGAAATGCCTATCGACACCTATATCTGAAATGCTTATCGACACCTATATCTGAAATGCCTATCGACACCTATATCTGAAATGCCTATCGACACCTATTTTTGAAATGCCTATCGGAAACTACATCTGAAATGCTTATCAGCACCTATATTTGAAATGCCTATCGGCAACCATATCTGGAATGCCTATCGGCACCTATATTTGAAATGCCTATCGGCTTCTATATCTGAAATGCCTATCGGCACCTATTTTTAAAATGCCAATCGGCAACTATATCTGAAATGCCTATCGGCACCTATATCTGAAATGCCTATCGACACCTATATCTGAAATGCCTATCGACACCTATATCTGAAATGCCTATCGACACCTATATCTGAAATGCCTATCGACACCTATATCTGAAATGCCTATCGACACCTATATCTGAAAGGCCTATCGACACCTATATCTGAAATGCCTATCGACACCTATTTTTGAAATGCCTATCGGAAACTACATCTGAAATGCCTATCAGCACCTATATTTGAAATGCCTATCGGCAACCATATCTGGAATGCCTATCGGCACCTATATTTGAAATGCCTATCGGCTTCTATATCTGAAATGCCTATCGGCACCTATTTTTAAAATGCCAATCGGCAACTATATCTGAAATGCCTATCGGCACCTATATCTGAAATGCCTATCGACACCTATATCTGAAATGCCTATCGACACCTATATCTGAAATGCCTATCGACACCTATATCTGAAATGCCTATCGACACCTATATCTGAAATGCCTATCGACACCTATATCTGAAATGCCTATCGACACCTATATCTGAAATGCCTATCGACACATATATCTGAAATGCCTATCGACACCTATTTTTGAAATGCCTATCGGAAACTACATCTGAAATGCCTATCAGCACCTATATTTGAAATGCCTATCGGCAACCATATCTGGAATGCCTATCGGCACCTATATTTGAAATGCCTATCGGCTTCTATATCTGAAATGCCTATCGGCACCTATTTTTAAAATGCCAATCGGCAACTATATCTGAAATGCCTATCGGCACCTATATCTGAAATGCCTATCGACACCTATATCTGAAATGCCTATCGACACCTATAGCTGAAATGCCTATCGACACCTATTTTTGAAATGCCTATCGGAAACTACATCTAAAATGCCTATCAGCACCTATATTTGAAATGCCTATCGGCAACCATATCTGGAATGCCTATCGGCACCTATATTTGAAATGCCTATCGGCTTCTATATCTGAAATGCCTATCGGCACCTATTTTTAAAATGCCAATCGGCAACTATATCTGAAATGCCTATCGGCACCTATATCTGAAATGCCTATCGACACCTATATCTGAAATGCCTATCGACACCTATATCTGAAATGCCTATCGACACCTATATCTGAAATGCCTATCGACACCTATATCTGAAATGCCTATCGACACCTATATCTGAAATGCCTATCGACACCTATATCTGAAATGCCTATCGACACCTATTTTTGAAATGCCTATCGGAAACTACATCTGAAATGCCTATCAGCACCTATATTTGAAATGCCTATCGGCAACCATATCTGGAATGCCTATCGGCACCTATATTTGAAATGCCTATCGGCTTCTATATCTGAAATGCCTATCGGCACCTATTTTTAAAATGCCAATCGGCAACTATATCTGAAATGCTTATCGGCACCTATATCTGAAATGCCTATCGACACCTATATCTGAAATGCATATCGACACCTATATATGAAATGCCTATCGACACCTATATCTGAAATGCCTATCGACACCTATATCTGAAATGCCTATCGACACCTATATCTGAAATGCCTATCGACACCTATATCTGAAATGCCTATCGACACCTATATCTGAAATGCCTATCGACGCCTATTTTTGAAATGCCTATCGGAAACTACATCTGAAATGCCTATCAGCACCTATATTTGAAATGCCTATCGGCAACCATATCTGGAATGCCTATCGGCACCTATATTTGAAATGCCTATCGGCTTCTATATCTGAAATGCCTATCGGCACCTATTTTTAAAATGCCAATCGGCAACTATATCTGAAATGCCTATCGGCACCTATATCTGAAATGCCTATCGACACCTATATCTGAAATGCCTATCGACACCTATATCTGAAATGCCTATCGACACCTATATCTGAAATGCCTATTGACACCTATATCTGAAATGCCTATCGACACCTATATCTGAAATGCCTATCGACACCTATATCTGAAATGCCTATCGACACCTATATCTGAAATGCCTATCGACACCTATTTTTGAAATGCCTATCGGAAACTACATCTGAAATGCCTATCAGCACCTATATTTAAAAATTCCTATCGGCAACCATATCTGGAATGCCTATCGGCACCTATATTTGAAATGCCTATCGGCTTCTATATCTGAAATGCCTATCGGCACCTATTTTTAAAATGCCAATCGGCAACTATATCTGAAATGCCTATCGGCACCTATATCTGAAATGCCTATCGACACCTATATCTGAAATGCCTATCGACACCTATATCTGAAATGCCTATCGACACCTATATCTGAAATGCCTATCGACACCTATATCTGAAATGCCTATCGACACCTATATCTGAAATGCCTATCGACACCTATATCTGAAATGCCTATCGACACCTATATCTGAAATGCCTATCGACACCTATTTTTGAAATGCCTATCGGAAACTACATCTGAAATGCCTATCAGCACCTATATTTGAAATGCCTATCGGCAACCATTTCTGGAATGCCTATCGGCACCTATATTTGAAATGCCTATCGGCTTCTATATCTGAAATGCCTATCGGCACCTATTTTTAAAATGCCAATCGGCAACTATATCTGAAATGCCTATCGGCACCTATATCTGAAATGCCTATCGACACCTATATCTGAAATGCATATCGACACCTATATATGAAATGCCTATCGACACCTATATCTGAAATGCCTATCGACACCTATATCTGAAATGCCTATCGACACCTATATCTGAAATGCCTATCGACACCTATATCTGAAAAGCCTATCGACACCTATATCTGAAATGCCTATCGACGCCTATTTTTGAAATGCCTATCGGAAACTACATCTGAAATGCCTATCAGCACCTATATTTGAAATGCCTATCGGCAACCATATCTGGAATGCCTATCGGCACCTATATTTGAAATGCCTATCGGCTTCTATATCTGAAATGCCTATCGGCACCTATTTTTAAAATGCCAATCGGCAACTATATCTGAAATGCCTATCGGCACCTATATCTGAAATGCCTATCGACACCTATATCTGAAATGCCTATCGACACCTATATCTGAAATGCCTATCGACACCTATATCTGAAATGCCTATCGACACCTATATCTGAAATTGCCTATCGACACCTATATCTGAAATGCCTATCGACACCTATATCTGAAATGCCTATCGACACCTATATCTGAAATGCCTATCGACACCTATTTTTGAAATGCCTATCGGAAACTACATCTGAAATGCCTATCAGCACCTATATTTGAAATGCCTATCGGCAACCATATCTGGAATGCCTATCGGCACCTATATTTGAAATGCCTATCGGCTTCTATATCTGAAATGCCTATCGGCACCTATTTTTAAAATGCCAATCGGCAACTATATCTGAAATGCCTATCGGCACCTATATCTGAAATGCCTATCGACACCTATATCTGAAATGCCTATCGACACCTATATCTGAAATGCCTATCGACACCTATATCTGAAATGCCTATCGACACCTATATCTGAAATGCCTAACGACACCTATTTTTGAAATGCCTATCGGAAACTACATCTGAAATGCCTATCAGCACCTATATTTGAAATGCCTATCGGCAACCATATCTGGAATGCCTATCGGCATCTATATTTGAAATGCCTATCGGCTTCTATATCTGAAATGCCTATCGGCACCTATTTTTAAAATGCCAATCGGCAACTATATCTGAAATGCCTATCGGCACCTATATCTGAAATGCCTATCGACACCTATATCTGAAATGCCTATCGACACCTATATCTGAAATGCCTATCGACACCTATATCTGAAATCCCTATCGACACCTATATCTGAAATGCCTATCGACACCTATTTTTGAAATGCCTATCGGAAACTACATCTAAAATGCCTATCAGCACCTATATTTGAAATGCCTATCGGCAACCCTATCTGGAATGCCTCTCGGCACCTATATTTGAAATGCCTATCGGCTTCTATATCTGAAATGCCTATCGGCACCTATGTTTAAAATGCCAATCGGCAACTATATCTGAAATGCCTATCGGCACCTATATCTGAAATGCCTATCGACACCTATATCTGAAATGCCTATCGACACCTATATCTGAAATGCCTATCGACACCTATATCTGAAATGCCTATCGACACCTATATCTGAAATGCCTATCGACACCTATATCTGAAATGCCTATCGACACCTATATCTGAAATGCCTATCGACACCTATATCTGAAATGCCTATCGACACCTATATCTGAAATGCCTATCGACACCTATTTTTGAAATGCCTATCGGAAACTACATCTGAAATGCCTATCAGCACCTATATTTGAAATGCCTATCGGCAACCATATCTGGAATGCCTATCGGCACCTATATTTGAAATGCCTATCGGCTTCTATATCTGAAATGCCTATCGGCACCTATTTTTAAAATGCCAATCGGCAACTTTATCTGAAATACCTATCGGCACCTATATCTGAAATGCCTATCGACACCTATATCTGAAATGCCTATCGACACCTATATCTGATATGCCTATCGACACCTATATCTGAAATGCCTATCGACACCTATATCTGAAATGCCTATCGACACCTATATCTGAAATGCCTATCGACACCTATATCTGAAATGCCTATCTACACCTATATCTGAAATGCCTATCGACACCTATTTTTGAAATGCCTATCGGAAACTACATCTGAAATGCCTATCAGCACCTATATTTGAAATGCCTATCGGCAACCATATCTGGAATGCCTATCGGCACCTATATTTGAAATGCCTATCGGCTTCTATATCTGAAATGCCTATCGGCACCTATTTTTAAAATGCCAATCGGCAACTATATCTGAAATGCCTATCGGATCCTATATCTGAAATGCCTATCGACACTTATATCTGAAATGCCTATCGACACCTATATCTGAAATGCCTATCGACACCTATATCTGAAATGCCTATCGACACCTATATCTGAAATGCCTATCGACACCTATATCTGAAATGCCTATCGACACCTATATCTGAAATGCCTATCGACACCTATATCTGAAATGCCTATCGACACCTATTTTTGAAATGCCTATCGGAAACTACATCTGAAATGCCTATCAGCACCTATATTTGAAATGCCTATCGGCAACCATATCTGGAATGCCTATCGGCACCTATATTTGAAATGCCTATCGGCTTCTATATCTGAAATGCCTATCGGCACCTATTTTTAAAATGCCAATCGGCAACTATATCTGAAATGCCTATCGGCACCTATATCTGAAATGCCTATCGACACCTATATCTGAAATGCCTATCGACACCTATATCTGAAATGCCTATCGACACCTATATCTGAAATGCCTATCGACACCTATATCTGAAATGCCTATCGACACCTATATCTGAAATGCCTATCGACACCTATATCTGAAATGCCTATCGACACCTATATCTGAAATGCCTATCGACACCTATATCTGAAATGCCAACGACACCTATTTTTGAAATGCCTATCGGAAACTACATCTGAAATGCCTATCAGCACCTATATTTGAAATGCCTATCGGCAACCATATCTGGAATGCCTATCGGCACCTATATTTGAAATGCCTATCGGCTTCTATATCTGAAATGCCTATCGGCACCTATATCTGAAATGCCTATCGACACCTATATCTGAAATGCCTATCGACACCTACATCTGAAATGCCTATCGACACCTATATCTGAAATGCCTATCGACACCTATATCTGAAATGCCTATCGACACCTATTTTTGAAATGCCTATCGGAAACTACATCTGAAATGCCTATCAGCACCTATATTTGAAATGCCTATCGGCAACCATATCTGGAATGCCTATCGGCACCTATATTTGAAATGCCTATCGGCTTCTATATCTGAAATGCCTATCGGCACATATTTTTAAAATGCCAATCGGCAACTATATCTGAAATGCCTATCGGCACCTATATCTGAAATGCCTATCGACACCTATATCTGAAATGCCTATCGACACCTATATCTGAAATGCCTATCGACACCTATATCTGAAATGCCTATCGACACCTATATCTAAAATGCCTATCGACACCTATATCTGAAATGCCTATCGACACCTATATCTGAAATGCCTATCGACACATATATCTGAAATGCCTATCGACACCTATTTTTGAAATGCCTATCGGAAACTACATCTGAAATGCCTATCAGCACCTATATTTGAAATGCCTATCGGCAACCATATCTGGAATGCCTATCGGCACCTATATTTGAAATGCCTATCGGCTTCTATATCTGAAATGCCTATCGGCACCTATTTTTTTAATGCCAATCGGCAACTATATCTGAAATGCCTATCGGCACCTATATCTGAAATGCCTATCGACACCTATATCTGAAATGCCTATCAACACCTATAGCTGAAATGCCTATCGACACCTATTTTTGAAATGCCTATCGGAAACTACATCTAAAATGCCTATCAGCACCTATATTTGAAATGCCTATCGGCAACCATATCTGGAATGCCTATCGGCACCTATATTTGAAATGCCTATCGGCTTCTATATCTGAAATGCCTATCGGCACCTATTTTTAAAATGCCAATCGGCAACTATATCTGAAATGCCTATCGGCACCTATATCTGAAATGCCTATCGACACCTATATCTGAATTGCCTATCGACACCTATATCTGAAATGCCTATCGACACCTATATCTGAAATGCCTATCGACACCTATATCTGAAATGCCTATCGACACCTATATCTGAAATGCCTATCGACACCTATATCTGAAATGCCTATCGACACCTATATCTGAAATGCTTATCGCCACCTATATCTGAAATGCCTATCGACACCTTTATCTGAAATGCCTATCGACACCTATATCTGAAATGCCTATCGACACCTATTTTTGAAATGCCTATCGGAAACTACATCTGAAATGCCTATCAGCACCTATATTTGAAATGCCTATCAGCAACCATATCTGGAATGCCTATCGGCACCTATATTTGAAATGCCTATCGGCTTCTATATCTGAAATGCCTATCGGCACCTATTTTTAAAATGCCAATCGGCAACTATATCTGAAATGCTTATCGGCACCTATATCTGAAATGCCTATCGACACCTATATCTGAAATGCATATCGACACCTATATATGAAATGCCTATCGACACCTATATCTGAAATGCCTATCGACACCTATATCTGAAATGCCTATCGACACCTATATCTGAAATGCCTATCGACACCTATATCTGAAATGCCTATCGACACCTATATCTGAAATGCCTATCGACGCCTATTTTTGAAATGCCTATCGGAAACTACATCTGAAATGCCTATCAGCACCTATATTTGAAATGCCTATCGGCAACCATATCTGGAATGCCCATCGGCACCTATATTTGAAATGATTATCGGCTTCTATATCTGAAATGCCTATCGGCACCTATTTTTAAAATGCCAATCGGCAACTATATCTGAAATGCCTATCGGCACCTATATCTGAAATGTCTATCGACACCTATATCTGAAATGCCTATCGACACCTATATCTGAAATGCCTATCGACACCTATATCTGAAATGCCTATCGACACCTATATCTGAAATGCCTATCGACACCTATATCTGAAATGCCTATCGACACCTATATCTGAAATGCCTATCGACACCTATATCTGAAATGCCTATCGACACCTATTTTTGAAATGCCTATCGGAAACTACATCTGAAATGCCTATCAGCACCTATATTTGAAATGCCTATCGGCACCTATATTTCAAATGCCTATCGGCTTCTATATCTGAAATGCCTATCGGCACCTATTTTTAAAATGCCAATCGGCAACTATATCTGAAATGCCTATCGGCACCTATATCTGAAATGCCTATCGACACCTATATCTGAAATGCCTATCGACACCTATATCTGAAATGCCTATCGACACCTATATCTGAAATGCCTATCGACACCTATATCTGAAATGCCTATCGACACCTATATCTGAAATGCCTATCGACACCTATATCTGAAATGCCTATCGACACCTATATCTGAAATGCCTATCGACACCTATATCTGAAATGCCTATCGACACCTATATCTGAAATGCCTATCGACACCTATTTTTGAAATGCCTATCGGAAACTACATCTGAAATGCCTATCAGCACCTATATTTGAAATGCCTATCGGCAACCATTTCTGGAATGCCTATCGGCACCTATATTTGAAATGCCTATCGGCTTCTATATCTGAAATGCCTATCGGCACCTATTTTTAAAATGCCAATCGGCAACTATATCTGAAATGCCTATCGGCACCTATATCTGAAATGCCTATCGACACCTATATCTGAAATGCATATCGACACCTATATATGAAATGCCTATCGACACCTATATCTGAAATGCCTATCGACACCTATATCTGAAATGCCTATCGACACCTATATCTGAAATGCCTATCGACACCTATATCTGAAATGCCTATCGACACCTATATCTGAAATGCCTATCGACGCCTATTTTTGAAATGCCTATCGGAAACTACATCTGAAATGCCTATCAGCACCTATATTTGAAATGCCTATCGGCAACCATATCTGGAATGCCTATCGGCACCTATATTTGAAATGCCTATCGGCTTCTATATCTGAAATGCCTATCGGCACCTATTTTTAAAATGCCAATCGGCAACTATATCTGAAATGCCTATCGGCACCTATATCTGAAATGCCTATCGACACCTATATCTGAAATGCCTATCGACACCTATATCTGAAATGCCTATCGACACCTATATCTGAAATGCCTATCGACACCTATATCTGAAATGCCTATCGACACCTATATCTGAAATGCCTATCGACACCTATATCTGAAATGCCTATCGACACCTATATCTGAAATGCCTATCGACACCTATTTTTGAAATGCCTATCGGAAACTACATCTGAAATGCCTATCAGCACCTATATTTGAAATGCCTATCGGCAACCATATCTGGAATGCCTATCGGCACCTATATTTGAAATGCCTATCGGCTTCTATATCTGAAATGCCTATCGGCACCTATTTTTAAAATGCCAATCGGCAACTATATCTGAAATGCCTATCGGCACCTATATCTGAAATGCCTATCGACACCTATATCTGAAATGCCTATCGACACCTATATCTGAAATGCCTATCGACACCTAATTCTGAAATGCCTATAGACACCTATATCTGAAATGCCTATCGACACCTATATCTGAAATGCCTATCGAAACCTATATCTGAAATGCCTATCGACACCTATATCTGAAATGCCTATCGACACCTATATCTGAAATGCCTATCGACACCTATATCTGAAATGCCTATCGACACCTATTTTTGAAATGCCTATCGGAAACTACATCTGAAATGCCTATCAGCACCTATATTTGAAATGCCTATCGGCAACCATATCTGGAATGCCTATCGGCACCTATATTTGAAATGCCTATCGGCTTCTATATCTGAAATGCCTATCGGCACCTATTTTTAAAATGCCAATCGGCAACTATATCTGAAATGCCTATCGGCACCTATATCTGAAATGCCTATCGACACCTATATCTGAAATGCCTATCGACACCTATATCTGAAATGCCTATCGACACCTATATCTGAAATGCCTATCGACACCTATATCTGAAATGCCTATCGACATCTATATCTAAAATGCCTATCGACACCTATATCTGAAATGCCTATCGACACCTATATCTGAAATGCCTATCGACACCTATTTTTGAAATGCCTATCGGAAACTACATCTGAAATGCCTATCAGCACCTATATTTAAAATGCCTATCGGCAACCATATCTGGAATGCCTATCGGCACCTATATTTGAAATGCCTATCGGCTTCTATATCTGAAATGCCTATCGGCACCTATTTTTAAAATGCCAATCGGCAACTATATCTGAAATGCCTATCGGCACCTATATCTGAAATGCCTATCGACACCTATATCTGAAATGCCTATCGACACCTATATCTGAAATGCCTATCGACACCTATATCTGAAATGCCTATCGACCCCTATATCTGAAATGCCTATCGACACCTATTTTTGAAATGCCTATACGAAACTACATCTGAAATGCCTATCAGCACCTATATTTGAAATGCCTATCGGCAACCATATCTGGAATGCCTATCGGCACCTATATTTGAAATGCTTATCGGCTTCTATATCTGAAATGCCTATCGGCACCTATATCTGAAATGCCTATCGACACCTATATCTGAAATGCCTATCGACACCTACATCTGAAATGCCTATCGACACCTATATCTGAAATGCCTATCGACACCTATATCTAAAATGCCTATCGACAGCTATTTTTGAAATGCCTATCGGAAACTACATCTGAAATGCCTATCAGCACCTATATTTGAAATGCCTATCGGCAACCATATCTGGAATGCCTATCGGCACCTATATTTGAAATGCCTATCGGCTTCTATATCTGAAATGCCTATCGGCACCTATTTTTAAAATGTAAATCGGCAACTATATCTGAAATGCCTATCGGCACCTATATCTGAAATGCCTATCGACACCTATATCTGAAATGCCTATCGACACCTATATCTGAAATGCCTATCGACACCTATATCTGTAATCCCTATCGACACCTATATCTGAAATGCCTATCGACACCTATATCTGAAATGCCTATCGACACCTATATCTGAAATGCCTATCGACACCTATATCTGAAATGCCTATCGACACCTATTTTTGAAATGCCTATCGGAAACTACATCTAAAATGCCTATCAGCACCTATATTTGAAATGCCTATCGGCAACCATATCTGGAATGCCTATCGGCACCTATATTTGAAATGCCTATCGGCTTCTATATCTGAAATGCCTATCGGCACCTATTTTTAAAATGCCAATCGGCAACTATATCTGAAATGCCTATCGGCACCTATATCTGAAATGCCTATCGACACCTATATCTGAAATGCCTATCGACACCTATATCTGAAATGCCTATCGACACCTATATCTGAAATGCCTATCGACACCTATATCTGAAATGCCTATCGACACCTATATCTGAAATGCCTATCGACACCTATATCTGAAATGCCTATCGACACCTATATCTGAAATGCCTATCGACACCTATTTTTGAAATGCCTATCGACACCTATATCTGAAATGCCTATCGACACCTATATCTGAAATGCCTATCGACACCTATTTTTGAAATGCCTATCGGAAACTACATCTGAAATGCCTATCAGCACCTATATTTGAAATGCCTATCGGCAACCATATCTGGAATGCCTATCGGCACCTATATTTGAAATGCCTATCGGCTTCTATATCTGAAATGCCTATCGGCACCTATTTTTAAAATGCCAATCGGCAACTATATCTGAAATGCCTATCGGCACCTATATCTGAAATGCCTATCGACACCTATATCTGAAATGCCTATCGACACCTATATCTGAAATGCTTATCGACACCTATATCTGAAATGCCTATCGACACCTATATCTGAAATGCCTATCGACACCTATTTTTGAAATGCCTATCGGAAACTACATCTGAAATGCTTATCAGCACCTATATTTGAAATGCCTATCGGCAACCATATCTGGAATGCCTATCGGCACCTATATTTGAAATGCCTATCGGCACCTATTTTTAAAATGCCAATCGGCAACTATATCTGAAATGCCTATCGGCACCTATATCTGAAATGCCTATCGACACCTATATCTGAAATGCCTATCGACACCTATATCTGAAATGCCTATCGACACCTATATCTGAAATGCCTATCGACACCTATATCTGAAATGCCTATCGACACCTATATCTGAAATGCCTATCGACACCTATATCTGAAAGGCCTATCGACACCTATATCTGAAATGCCTAACGACACCTATTTTTGAAATGCCTATCGGAAACTACATCTGAAATGCCTATCAGCACCTATATTTGAAATGCCTATCGGCAACCATATCTGGAATGCCTATCGGCACCTATATTTGAAATGCCTATCGGCTTCTATATCTGAAATGCCTATCGGCACCTATTTTTAAAATGCCAATCGGCAACTATATCTGAAATGCCTATCGGCACCTATATCTGAAATGCCTATCGACACCTATATCTGAAATGCCTATCGACACCTATATCTGAAATGCCTATCGACACCTATATCTGAAATGCCTATCGACACCTATATCTGATATGCCTATCGACACCTATATCTGAAATGCCTATCGACACCTATATCTGATATGCCTATCGACACCTATATCTGAAATGCCTATCGACACCTATATCTGAAATGCCTATCGACACCTATATCTGAAATGCCTATCGACACCTATATCTGAAATGCCTATCTACACCTATATCTGAAATGCCTATCGACACCTATATCTGAAATGCCTATCGACACCTATATCTGAAATGCCTATCGACACCTATATCTGAAATGCCTATCGACACCTATATCTGAAATGCCTATCGACACCTATATCTGAAATGCCTATCGACACCTATATCTGAAATGCCTATCGACACCTATTTTTGAAATGCCTATCGGAAACTACATCTGAAATGCCTATCAGCACCTATATTTGAAATGCCTATCGGCAACCATATCTGGAATGCCTATCGGCACCTATATTTGAAATGCCTATCGGCTTCTATATCTGAAATGCCTATCGGCACCTATTTTTAAAATGCCAATCGGCAACTATATCTGAAATGCCTATCGGCACCTATATCTGAAATGCCTATCGACACCTATATCTGAAATGCCTATCGACACCTATATCTGAAATGCCTATCGACACCTATATCTGAAATGCCTATCGACTCCTATATCTGAAATGCCTATCGACACCTATATCTGAAATGCCTATCGACACCTATATCTGAAATGCCTATCGACACCTATATCTGAAATGCCTATCGACACCTATATCTGAAATGCCTATCGACACCTATTTTTGAAATGCCTATCGGAAACTACATCTGAAATGCCTATCAGCAACTATATTTGAAATGCCTATCGGCAACCATATCTGGAATGCCTATCGGCACCTATATTTGAAATGCCTATCGGCTTCTATATCTGAAATGCCTATCGGCACCTATTTTTAAAATGCCAATCGGCAACTATATCTGAAATGCCTATCGGCACCTATATCTAAAATGCCTATCGACACCTATATCTGAAATGCCTATCGACACCTATATCTGAAATGCCTATCGACACCTATATCTGAAATGCCTATCGACACCTATATCTGAAATGCCTATCGACACCTATATCTGAAATGCCTATCGACACCTATATCTGAAATGCCTATCGACACCTATATCTGAAATGCCTATCGACACCTATATCTGAAATGCCTATCGACACCTATATCTGAAATGCCTATCGACACCTATTTTTGAAATGCCTATCGGAAACTACATCTGAAATGCCTATCAGCACCTATATTTGAAATGCCTATCGGCAACCATATCTGGAATGCCTATCGGCACCTATATTTGAAATGCCTATCGGCTTCTATATCTGAAATGCCTATCGGCACCTATTTTTAAAATGCCAATCGGCAACTATATCTGAAATGCCTATCGGCACCTATATCTGAAATGCCTATCGACACCTATATCTGAAATGCCTATCGACACCTATATCTGAAATGCCTATCGACACCTATATCTGAAATGTCTATCGACACCTATATCTGAAATGCCTATCGACATCTATATCTAAAATGCCTATCGACACCTATATCTGAAATGCCTATCGACACCTATATCTGAAATGCCTATCGACACCTATTTTTGAAATGCCTATCGGAAACTACATCTGAAATGCCTATCAGCACCTATATTTAAAATGCCTATCGGCAAATATATCTGGAATGCCTATCGGCACCTATATTTGAAATGCCTATCGGCTTCTATATCTGAAATGCCTATCGGCACCTATTTTTAAAATGCCAATCGGCAACTATATCTGAAATGCCTATCGGCACCTATATCTGAAATGCCTATCGACACCTATATCTGAAATGCCTATCGACACCTATATCTGAAATGCCTATCGACACCTATATCTGAAATGCCTATCGACACCTATTTTTGAAATGCCTATCGGAAACTACATCTGAAATGCCTATCAGCACCTATATTTGAAATGCCTATCGGCAACCATATCTGGAATGCCTATCGGCACCTATATTTGAAATGCCTATCGGCTTCTATATCTGAAATGCCTATCGGCACCTATATCTGAAATGCCTATCGACACCTATATCTGAAATGCCTATCGACACATACATCTGAAATGCCTATCGACACCTATATCTGAAATGCCTATCGACACCTATATCTGAAATGCCTATCGACACCTATTTTTGAAATGCCTATCGGAAACTACATCTGAAATGCCTATCAGCACCTATATTTGAAATGCCTATCGGCAACCATATCTGGAATACCTATCGGCACCTATATTTGAAATGCCTATCGGCTTCTATATCTGAAATGCCTATCGGCACCTATTTTTAAAATGCCAATCGGCAACTATATCTGAAATGCCTATCGGCACCTATATCTGAAATGCCTATCGACACCTATATCTGAAATGCCTATCGACACCTATATCTGAAATGCCTATCGACACCTATATCTGAAATCCCTATCGACACCTATATCTGAAATGCCTATCGACACCTATATCTGAAATGCCTATCGACACCTATATCTGAAATGCCTATCGACACCTATATCTGAAATGCTTATCGACACCTATTTTTGAAATGCCTATCGGAAACTACATCTAAAATGCCTATCAGCACCTATATTTGAAATGCCTATCGGCAACCATATCTGGAATGCCTATCGGCACCTATATTTGAAATGCCTATCGGCTTCTATATCTGAAATGCCTATCGGCACCTATTTTTAAAATGCCAATCGGCAACTATATCTGAAATGCCTATCGGCACCTATATCTGAAATGCCTATCGACACCTATATCTGAAATGCCTATCGACACCTATATCTGAAATGCCTATCGACACCTATATCTGAAATGCCTATCGACACCTATATCTGAAATGCCTATCGACACCTATATCTGAAATGCCTATCTACACCTATATCTGAAATGCCTATCGACACCTATATCTGAAATGCCTATCGACACCTATTTTTGAAATGCCTATCGACACCTATATCTGAAATGCCTATCGACACCTATATCTGAAATGCCTATCGACACCTATTTTTGAAATGCCTATCGGAAACTACATCTGAAATGCCTATCAGCACCTATATTTGAAATGCCTATCGGCAACCATATCTGGAATGCCTATCGGCACCTATATTTGAAATGCCTATCGGCTTCTATATCTGAAATGCCTATCGGCACCTATATCTGAAATGCCTATCGACACCTATATCTGAAATGCCTATCGACACCTATATCTGAAATGCCTATCGACACCTATATCTGAAACGCCTATCGACACCTATATCTGAAATGCTTATCGACACCTATATCTGAAATGCCTATCGACACCTATATCTGAAATGCCTATCGACACCTATTTTTGAAATGCCTATCGGAAACTACATCTGAAATGCTTATCAGCACCTATATTTGAAATGCCTATCGGCAACCATATCTGGAATGCCTATCGGCACCTATATTTGAAATGCCTATCGGCTTCTATATCTGAAATGCCTATCGGCACCTATTTTTAAAATGCCAATCGGCAACTATATCTGAAATGCCTATCGGCACCTATATCTGAAATGCCTATCGACACCTATATCTGAAATGCCTATCGACACCTATATCTGAAATGCCTATCGACACCTATATCTGAAATGCCTATCGACACCTATATCTGAAATGCCTATCGACACCTATATCTGAAATGCCTATCGACACCTATATCTGAAAGGCCTATCGACACCTATATCTGAAATGCCTAACGACACCTATTTTTGAAATGCCTATCGGAAACTACATCTGAAATGCCTATCAGCACCTATATTTGAAATGCCTATCGGCAACCATATCTGGAATGCCTATCGGCACCTATATTTGAAATGCCTATCGGCTTCTATATCTGAAATGCCTATCGGCACCTATTTTTAAAATGCCAATCGGCAACTATATCTGAAATGCCTATCGGCACCTATATCTGAAATGCCTATCGACACCTATATCTGAAATGCCTATCGACACCTATATCTGAAATGCCTATCGACACCTATATCTGAAATGCCTATCGACACCTATATCTGAAATGCCTATCGACACCTATATCTGAAATGCCTATCGACACCTATATCTGAAATGCCTATCGACACCTATATCTGAAATGCCTATCGACACCTATTTTTGAAATGCCTATCGGAAACTACATCTGAAATGCCTATCAGCACCTATATTTGAAATGCCTATCGGCAACCATATCTGGAATGCCTATCGGCACCTATATTTGAAATGCCTATCGGCTTCTATATCTGAAATGCCTATCGGCACCTATTTTTAAAATGCCAATCGGCAACTTTATCTGAAATACCTATCGGCACCTATATCTGAAATGCCTATCGACACCTATATCTGAAATGCCTATCGACACCTATATCTGATATGCCTATCGACACCTATATCTGAAATGCCTATCGACACCTATATCTGAAATGCCTATCGACACCTATATCTGAAATGCCTATCGACACCTATATCTGAAAT